>VYZP01055596.1:0-13934 GCA_013400635.1 Hypocryptadius cinnamomeus
ATGTTACCCCATGTAGTTTCTAGGTCTAGTTGATTGTCATATTCATACCTAATAAGAAATTCAGTTGAAAACATTTCATAAACTTTCATAGTGTAGAGTAAGGTATCCAGGGATTTCTATATGCACTGAAATTTAAGAAGCAATTGGATTTTTGTCTGTCTGTATGGTGTTTGCCAAAGCTGGCAGTCAAGCATGCGCTCTGCCACTCACTCATTGTCCCTGTTCCAGTGGAGTGAGGGAGAAAACAGCAAGAACAAGAGCATGAAAATTCATGAGGGAAATCACTTACCAATTACTGACTTGCTTGGAAAATTAAACTTACTTCATTGCTAGTTAGTATAGACATTTAATTACTAATGGGATGTTTAGAAACAAAGCAGACAAATATTAAAACACTTAGGGAAAATATCTTTTCTTCCCATTCCCTTTCACTTCAGACACCTCTCCTTCCCCTTTTCAAATTTTCACTCCCTTGTCATCAGTGAAGGTTAAGCTCACTCACCTTGGTGAGGCAATGGGCTGAGGAGGAGACTGGAATCAGGCTGCAGTGATTCCTTTCCCCTGTTCCTTATTCCTTGCTCTCTTTGCTCAGGCCTTCTGTTTCCTCTGCTGTAGGCCTGCCCATGGGCCACAGTCCCTTCAGGAAGTATGATGCAGTATGTGCTTATCTAGAAGTCACAAGTCAGTTCAAGGGGCTTGCCTGCAGNTCAAGGGGCTTGCCTGCAGTAATGTGTTCATCCACTGGCTGCAGTTCCTTCAGAGGTGATATCAGCTCTATGATGAAAGAATTCCTTCCGCTATGGTACCCTCTTCTGCTTCCTTTTGGTGTTTAAATGCCTTAATTATGTTTTTGCAGGCACCACCAACTCCATGGCAGGCTCATATGTGTCCTTTAGTAACACCCTTGGAGGTGTCAGAACAGGCTCTGTCTGGCATAGGGCAGCTTCTGGCCTCTTCTCTCAGGTGTAACCTGTGCAGACCCCACCTCACTGCCAAAACCATGGATTTATACCAACCACCATCTGTTCACTTAAATGCTTTAAGAGTGTGACTTGCAAGCTCATGATAGCTCTGATGTTACTGTGAAAGTTCTGTCACCCTCTTTATCCAGAATGCTAAAGGTGAAAAGGAATGACAAAAAGGAATATGACTATTTTGAATTTAATGTGGAGTCAAACTGAGTTATGAATTCATGTAAGTCCCATGGTGTACCACAGTAGAGGAACACATCAAAATAAAATTGAACTATATAGAATGTAGAAAAGAGAAAGGTCTGCTTGGAAGGAGCATACAGACCCTGCCAGAAGCATGCAAGGCTGGAGTTAAGAAAGTGAAACTCAGCTGATATTGAAAGTGGGAAGGATTGTGAAGTGCAACAAGAAGAGCTTCCGTAAGTACTCTATCAGCCAAGGAAGACTGAGGAGAATGTAGACTGTAACTTGATGTGTAAGAATATTGTGGGAAAAAAAAAAAAAAGGCTTTTTTGCCTGTTTAAATGATATTTGTCTTTGGGCATCCCAGGCCATCACATCTTTAAATAGAACCTCTATGAACAGCTTGTTACCCACAGCAAAGGAAGCTAAAATTTGCAAACCTCTTAAGATAATTGGACAGACCAGGTGTCCATGGGACCAAATAATCAGATCCAGATCTGCTGAAGGAGCTGACTGGTGACAGTGTGAGGCCATTTTCTACCATCTTTGCAAGTGATGGTGGTTAGAGAAATTAATGAAAGACACAAATGTAATGTCTATCTTTAATCATAGTAAGAAAGGGGGACTGGTAACTACAGGACAGCCAGCTTACAGCTCCTGAGAAGATCATGAAGCCATTGTAAAGTATATGAAGGACCAGAACAGTCAGCAAGGGTTTACAAATGGCAAATGATCCCTTGTTAAACTGATTACCTTCCACAATGAGACAAACCTCTGCCTGGAAAAAGCAAGTGCAGTGGCTGATGTATACATAGCTTTAGAGATTAAAAGTTTTTGACCTTTTTAACACAGTTCCCTCATAGTCTACCAAAAATTGGTGAGGTACGGACTCGAGTAGCCAAGATGTGGATGGAAAATTTGCTTGATAGCTGGTCTCAAAGGGAAGTGATCGGTGGTGAAACTCATCTAATTGGCAGGCCGTTATGAGTGGTATGCCTCAGAGATCAACACAGAGAACTGTTTTACATCTTTAACAATGACCACCTTGTGGGGATAGAGTACAATATCAGCAAGTTTGCAAAGAACACCAGTGGAAGCACTGAGGTCTGCTATTCAGAAGAACCTCTACATACAGGAGGAATGGGCCAACAGATATCTCAAAAAGTTCAGTAAATAAAAATACAAAGTTTTACACCTGAGACCCAATACTTCCATGCAAGGAAATAAGCTGAAGGACAGCGAAATAGAAAGCAGCTTTCTAGGAAAGGATCTGAGGTCCTGATATGCAACATGTGGAAACTGAGTCAGCTGGATGGTCTCAGCAAAAAAAAACGCCCATTCCCTGTTAGGCTGTACTGTATCATGACAGTGTAGTCAGCAGGTAAAGGATAAAGATTCTCCCCTTCTGTTTGTCACTTGTTGGGTAATATCTACAGTATTGTGCCTAGTGTAGAAAACTTCAGTACAAGACAAGAATAAACTCAAGCAAGTTCAACCAACCTTGACCAAGATGACCAATGGGCTTAAGAGGAGAGATTGAGAGAATAATATCCTTGAAAGGAAAGTTTAGGGGCAAAATATTATTCCTTTCTTCATACACCTGTTGGGTAGCTGCAGAAAATATGGAGCCAGACTCTTTATAGAGGCTCGTGTTGGAAAGGTGAGACTCATTGGACAAAATCTAGAACATAGGGAAATCCAACCAAATATTAAAAAAAAAGTCAAAGAAGTGGCATGAGCTGGTCAAATACTTCAAGAGTTTTCCCAGGAAAGTTATGGAATCTCCATCCCAGAATTTATTCAAAACTGAGCAGAAGAACTCCTTATCAATTTAATCTAACTATCCAACTGCAAGAAAGACAATGCAAAAAAGTACCTTCAGAAAACTCTTCCAATTTGATGTTGTGATTATGTATTCCACAGCATATTACTTCAAATCTTAAAAAGAATGCAAGAGCTTGAGATTCTGCTATTGCATGAGATTGAAATTTTGCTATTACATAAGTGGAGATACCTGCTGCACTGCTTTATAAATTTATTCAAGCTGTTGGGTTTTGTTTTTTTTTTTCTCCTGATGGAATCAATGAAAATATTTTGTAATCATGTATCTAGAGACAATAAAATGAGAGCTGTTTATAATTCAGGTCAAAGGAAATAGTTAAGCCTCTATGAAATGTCATTGCAAACTCCGCTTCTTTATATCATAAAATTTGGTGTGCGGGGAAATGTGTCAGTGATATAGATACAGCTAAATTTGTTCAAACACCACCATTTTTTTTTTCTCTATGCAACTGTAGGGAATGCAAATCCATATGAACAGCTATTGGTTGTTCAGTTCTGCTGGTTACAATCACTACACCTCTCCCTTTGTTCCTGATTCATTTGACTCTATGGGTCACAACGAGAGAAAGCAAACCAGTGAAGTCATAATGCACAGGCTGTTATGTGTCAATGGCAAGACCTTGTACACCAAACTATAGAAAGGGTGCTGCAGTGTCTTTTATCAGTTTATTGTCAAGATTTCTGTTGGAATAAAAAAAATATAAAATAAAACCAGCATTTTTTCCCTGTTAGAAAATTTTGTCCAAGAGCAGAATTGGCTCTAACAGACATTATGCTGAGGATTTTAGGGTATATACTGAAAATATAAATGTTTAATACTCCCGCCTTATTATCACTGTATTTTTCAAATCCTGCTGGTGCCATTTCATTTTTGTCTCAGTTAAATTTGAGCCAACTCTATTTAATTTGTATGTATATATTTCTTAAGAGGAGCATAGTGCAAGGTGGTTTTGATATACCCTATTTGATATACCCTATTTCATGACTTCTCTCAATAATGTGGGGTGAAGACACAGAATGATCAATCTTTGTGATCTCAACAGTGAAGTTTCAATTTTACTGCATTAGCTTCTACCCTTTCCAAAGTATCTGAAAGAGGGTAAGAAAACAAGCAAATCAAAATGCATGTATGTTTTGAAGTTCATGTTATGGTTCTTGATAAAATTAATTCAAATGGCAGACCATTACATTTTATATAAAAATAGTTTTACAAGACTGTATCAATTTTAAAAAATGGTCTGAAACAGCAATTTTCCTTATAGTAGCATTTCTTGTCTTGCTCTATAAGAAGCCACTAATGTGTCTTTGGGTACAGATTTAGGCAAAAAAATCTGGGTCATTTTAAATTGCTACAAAGCTCCCACAAATATCTATGGAGTCAAGATATCACTCAGAGTCTTAAAAATTTTTATGCTTTAAGTCAGAAGGAAGATGTAAATCTTATGTAACTTGTAGACCTTTCTATTCGTTTTGAGATTCAACATTGCTTTCAGAAAAATGACATAATTACACACATCATTATCAATTATTACCATAGAGAATTAAAATAGATTGAAATGCAAAAATCTGATATTTGAAGAAGCTCTTTAGCTCAATTAGATCAGTAGCTATGTATCTTAGCCCAAAGATATGCAGGTTTACATCCCTATGCTTGGAAGTGTTAGGTAAACATTGATATTTTCTAAAGAAGTAAGGATTCCTAGAAGTGCAAGTTTCTCTCTTTTCTCTTTGGGTTCATAAGTTACTTCTGACGAATCATACTGAGGTTACCAGGAGCATTAATAGTCAGATGTGAAGAAATGAGCTCAACGGTAGATCATTGATCAAATGCTCTTCATTCTTCAACTTATCCTGAAGGGGTCATTTTATCATCTATTCCAAATGTCATATTCATGAAGGAAAATAAACAGTGTTGCTGGATAACTTTGAAACAAAATCTTCAAAGCAAATTATGCATGTATTGAGATTCATCTTCTACTCTCTGAAAGTTATATTCTTGCTGTTATGTTCATGGTTAGCACAATTAATCCAATTAAATAATGAAATATAATGAAAATGTTGTTTTTTCTACTAAAAAAAATATATATTAATGGTTCAAACAATAAGCAATCCAATTGTTTTCATTTGTCTTGCTTTGTTTTCACTGACCCATATGTGATCCTATTTGTCCAGTGTAGCATGATTACACATACATAATTGTTCCTCTCAGAAAGCCATTATTGTAACATTAGCATCACGAATCTAAGTGAATCCTTGGGAAATACAGGAAGTAGAGACAGAGGAGATATTGTGTGTTCATACCTTGTCACTGTAATACTGTCACATTTCTGGGAAAAAAAAAAAAAAAAAAGAGCTATCTGAGCATCTCTGATTACTTCAGTTCTAACTTGCCAGCTGCATCTGGTCTATCCCAGTTTAGTAAAACACAAGTTGAGTCAATTCAAGAAAATTCCAGATCTGCTATTCCAAATCTTCATTTAAGAGTTTTTGAGATGTACTTCCCCTCATCTAACAAGTTCAGATGTCTCCTTTTCTTGGTTGGTTTTATGTCATCAGGTTCCTAGTTGAGGTAGCATCAGTTTATCTTAAGACTTCTCAGAAAAGTGGGAAATAATAATATGTATGTCAAAAGGAGGAAAGGATTTTTCTCAGTTTTGGTCCCCATGCAGACATGGGGACCAAACATTTGTAATGTGCATTAATTTCTTTGAGTATATCAAAAATGTTTATATTATGTACATTTGCAAATAAAATTCAGCTTGATGTTCACAGCAGTAAAGCTTTTGAGAAGGTGTCTGAACATCTCAGGAATGATTAATCTTGAAATTTAGATGTATAAGTGTTAAAATATGGGTATAAATCTGGGGAAAAAGGACAAAAGGTAGAACATTCATAAGGATGGTATTTGTCTTCCCAAGTAACTTTTAAGAGTGATGGGGCCCTGCTTTCCTGGAGATGGCTGAACACCTGCCTGCCCACAGGAATAGGTGAATTAATTCCTTGCTTTGCTTTGCTTGTGTGCACAGATTTTGTTTTACCTATTAAACTGCCTTGATGTCTATCCGTAAGTTTTCTCAGTTTTACTCTGATTATTTGCCCCATCCCAAAAGCAAGCGGCAATGAGGATCTGAGCAGCCCACTGGTGGAAAACAACACATTTTTCTGACTTTTTTCAGGTCTGTACATTGTAACACAAATAATCTCAAGTTTTGTTCATACATCATATCTTATACATTTTTAATATTCTTATCATCTCTCCTTGAAGCTTTTTGAGCTTGTCTATACCATTAGTAATGTGACATTGATTCTCACATTAAAATTTATCTCAATTTGTCTTCAGAGATATCCAGGACCTTTGCATCACTGTGATTTTTTGGATTTTAAGGTTTTGGTTTTTGTTTTTGGTTTTGTTTTTTGTTTTGTTTTGTTTTGTTTTTGTTTTGTTTTGTTTTGTTTTTGTTTTTTTTACTTTATATATTTCTATACATTTTGAATATCCTGTTTTGACCTTTTGAATATCCTTGTATGACCTGTAGGATTTTTCAGAAATCAGTTAAGACTGGTAGTCTTGTAGGTGTTTAAATTTGTATTAGAGTTTGGTTTTGACCATGCAAAAGGACCCTCCATCCTATTTTTGCTGGCAGTATTAAAGTAAAGCTATCATAAGAGGTGTAAGGGTGTAAGAAAAGACACTGACAGTTTGAAAGGCAACACAAGATTATTCAAATGACAGAAAGTAGTGCTCTGTGTCTGCTGGATATAGAACAGGAAAAAATAATTTTCATGATGATGTATCTCGGTTTCACTTTTTTTTTTCTCCCTAAGATGAAGGAAATCTGTAATTATTGAAACAGGTTTGGGTACTTCTTTCACCTTCACAGCCCTCTTTTCCTGCTGTCATTACTGTCTAAGGTTTTCATTTCTCAAAACCAGAGATGTTTAAGAAATGAATGAAGTATTGTATTTTAATCTGAAATGCTTCTATGCAGAAATACTGTGTACTATAACAGATTTTCTATACTATCTTGTACTGAAACAAGTCCCTGTTTCACATTTTAAAGGATCCACAGTGTTCAAGAGTGTATATCTACAGTAGTAATGTAAGGAATTAATGTTCTGCCTCTTAAATCTTTTTCTGACACCACCTTTTTCTATTTAGCTTTTTGTACTAATCTGTGCTGTGCCATAGAACTTAATTTAATGAAGTCACATTGCTCACAGACCAAGTGATGTCTGTATGTTTCAAAGAGTAGAGAAAGAAAAGAAAAGAAAAGAAAGAAAGAAAGAAAGAAAGAAAGAAAGAAAGAAAGAAAGAAAGAAAGAAAGAACCTTTCCCCACTTTAAGGCTTTCAACTTTTTCCTGATAACTAATATTAAAAAAAAAGGAAATAAAAAAAAAAAGAAAAGAGAGTAACATCTTGGTTCCACATGTATGTGTGAAAAATTAATTAAATTCTAGCTGAAATAACACTATCACTTAAATTTTTTATTAGAATATAAGAGAAATAAAAGAATATTTCTAATTTGTCATACATTGTGGTAACTGGCTGCCATAGTGTTTTGAGTTTTCATTTCTCCCCAATCATGGGACAGTTATCATTCAGATAATTTTTTACCAGGCTTTAATGTTTACACAATATGATTTTTTTAAACTCCCTGCTGTCTCCATTCATTTCCTTCTATGTTCAAATATTTTTTTAGTAGCTTTCTGGGATATCCAGTTCATCTGAATTAGGCCTGATCTGTGTCCCTTCTTAACCTGCTGCTCCCAGGGATCTGGGGTTCTGGTAGCAGGGGAGTCTCTCCCCACGGTCTCTTACAGCAGGGCACGGAACAGGACTTTTTCCACAGCACTGAGCAGGGCAGCTTGTTGGTACCAGGGCAGCCCCAGTCCCAGGCACTGGGCACCTCCATGAGGAGGGTGGGACTGGCAGGGCTGGCCCTGCTGTGGCATCACAGGGGCAGGGGTTGCTGTCTCAGGAGGCTGACACAGGGTGCTGAGCCATGTGCGGTTTGGAAAAAGGCCCAAGGAAGGCTGAACAGGGACAGTGAAGATGATAATGACCCCAGGGCCCTGACACTTATAAATTCATGTCAAACAATAAGCAATTTCCACCCTCCCTTTCCCTCTGCAAGTGCATTCTCTGTCAATTAAATGTATTGAAGAAACTTCAAAAAAGCTTATTGAGGGTAATTAAACAGAAGACCCTTAAACACACAAAACTGCTTTTCTTAACTCATGTTCCATATTTTTGCATGTTAAGAAATTAAAAATTCTCATTTATATTTTAAGTTTTGCCAAAATTCACTTTTTTCTCAATTTTTAATTTTTTTTCCTTTTTTTTTTTGGCAGGTGAGCAGGGAGGTGTATGTTGTATTTGCTTTCTGGTAAACATTCTACATTTTCACCTCATGATTTGAAAGAGAAAGGGAGAAAAAGGTTTGTATTCTGAACATCCTAAGAAAATCAATCACACTAAACTGAAAATATGTCTCAAATATTTCTTTTTCCTTTATTCTGAAAATATTCTGGGGTCTCTTGTGCTTGTGAAATGGAAATAAAAGATAGCTTGGGCATTTCCCCACAGTGTCTGTTTCGATTTTAATTATCAGAGTTGTCATTAAAAGCCTTTAGTGGAAGACTTTCATAACACTGTCCTCTACTGCTATTCACAAGACATGCTTACAAGAAGTCTTGTTAGTTAACTCATGCCAACTCCACTCATGACATAGTACTTAAAGAGCAGGAGATGACACTCTTGCAATTCACTTTTCTATTAGACTAAATTAGAAATTCAGCCTTTATGACAGATGTCGTCCAACTCTCCTGTAACTGAAAAATATGGAACTAAAATGTTACAGAATGCTGGAGGCTTCCCAGCTCTCCCAATTAGATATAAGGTTTCATTTTCACAGTTTATTTTACCATTAAGCAGTATATTTCTGTGCTCTTTTACCAATTTTCTGTTATTGACTTTGCTCCTGAACTCTGTATGTGTGACAGATAAACTGAAAACATTCTTCTGATATTCTCTCTCAGTTTTTTCTCTATCATAACCTCCAGTAAACAATATTCTCTCAAAGCTTCTTCAATATTTTTCATATTTTTTATCTGTGTCACCAAAGATATATAAGAACATAGATTTTTAAGAGTTCTCTAAAGATACTGAGAGAACTGCTAGAATTTGAAAACCTTATTTCTTCTATTTCTTTTTTTTTTATTTTGTATTAAAATTTTATTCAGACTAGTCTTCACTCAGGATTGAAATCCCACCTCTTCAAAATTATTTCATTTATATGTAATACTTAATTTCTTCTTGAGATCCCAATGTAAATGCTCAATCTGTCAAGAAGTAAACTTCTTCAGATTTCATATGTTTTTGCCACTGTCTTTGTATACCAGCACACCTGTATTTATTTACATAGTTTTCTCCTTTTTGCTTTCATTTAAATCTTACCCTGTCATTCACTTTTCCAGTCTTCTTTCTGATGGGTGCTCTCAATGTTATTTTCAGCCTCAGGTGTCAACCAGCATTTCTTACTCACTACTCTTCCAATATTAGAGCAGTCCATTCTCCTGTTGGAGATCTTTTTCTCTTGTTTTTGTTGTTGTAAGCTGTTCAGTATTTTTTTCTCACTCTATTCTAGTCTGTGACATATACATAGAATCTATGCCGTGTTTACCTCTCTCAGTGGGATATTAACAGATACATTTGTGTTAGTTTAGAACCCTTAGAAAATCATGTTTTATAAAAGTAGTAAAGAGGAGTAATGTTTCTTTTGAAAGACATTTGTAAGCAACACATCTGCTGCTAAACTACTGTTTTCTATTTGTTCTTTCTCTGCCAACAATATCCCAAAGCATTTAGTTTACCATTATCTTTACTATCATATTGCTTAATTATGTTGATGCCTTGAGAGGCTACCTAGAACAGAGGCTGGGCAGTGTTAAAGGATTGAAGGAGGTATTTATTAAAAGGCCTTCAAAGGATACACCTTGGGTAGTACAGGAGCCTGACTGAAGCCACACCCAAGACGGATGATGGATCACACGTTTCCACACTTTTATAGGTTTTGGTCCATTTACATATTGGGGTTAACTGTCCAATTACAGCTTCAGGCTATGAAATCCCAGCCTCCCAGACTGCTCTCCTCAATTCACTGTTGTTTATACCTTTTGGGCCTGAAGCTGCGATGGTGTCCTTGGTTTTCATGCTGGAAAAGGATTATTTTGTCTAACTGAACTGTGAAGAGAGCTTCCTAAGGCTTTATATGAAGTTCAGAGTTCTACACTAATGAAGTAGAGAATCTGGAAAATTTGAAAGCCAAAACTTAAGGCACCAGTGTGATTATTTCTGCTTACTGTCTGTGATCACATTATAAGCTGAAATGAACTTCCCTTTGCCCTTACCTAAGAATTAAGTAAACTTTAAATTAAACAATTATTTTAACATTGTTTTCAAAAATAATGTAATTTTGCTTTATATACAGCAACTAAAAGCTGGAAAATATGCCATGTTTTATGAATATTAGTACATTTTGATTCTTACTTGAATAAATTGCTCTGTTAAAAGTTAAGCAAATATATGGCAATACTTTTTCAATGGCTACAGACTGGTATTTTAATAATAAGTTGGTAATTTAATGACAGTTCTTTTTGTTTAGAAGTTGTTTAAAATGAATGACTCTTTCAGAAAATGCACTAATGTGCAAAGTCATCGTTTTAAGAAATTAACTAGACTTTTTGATAGAAAAGATCTTTTGAATGTCAAGAATTATTAATAGTCAAATTTAAGACTTAAATGGCAAATTAATGTCTACATAAATCAATATGGGATCTGCTGTATAACCAATTCTTGCATTCATTTTTTTTACTCAACATTATTCAGTCTATTTAAACTTATGAGGGTTTTGAGACAAGTTTATAGCAAATGAGTAACACCATCTTTTGTATAACAAACCTACTTTTTCATCATTTGCTATATATCCATTTAAACATATAAATATACATTTTACACAGAAGCAGATCCTGTGTAGTACCAAACAAAAGACCTTAAGCATTTCCAAATCAATACAACTTGTATTAAAAACCACCAAAATAACTTTAGACTACTCTTCAAAATCCAACATTGAAATATGATGAAAGCACACCCTGCTTAACAATCCATTATGGCATGCATGCCAATCCTTGCACTACACATAATACTTTCAGAAATTCCTATTATCTAAATATATTGGCTCTTTAGTTTTTTTATCATTTCACATATGAGCTTTTTTTGAGGGGGAGTTGGAAGTTTGATTGAAGAACACATATCAGATGCTGAACAGTGGGAAACTAGTTAAAATTCTGCTGCTCTTTGCAGAAAAAAAAATGGACTACTCTATTTCAACTTTTCCAGTTCTCTGTAGAAGCAATTATAGAATGCAAATATTTGTAAACCATATATATTTACGAACTTCAATATTGTTTTCAAAAACCAAAGTTACATTAAAAAAAAATCAATATACCTTTCTTATTTTCTGTGTGCAGCTGCTCAAACAAAAGAGACAAAAGTCTAGAAGCATCATTTACTTCTTACAAACTGCTTTTTCATTTCTATCTGAAAATTATTTTTAAATGCTGTTTTAGATGATTTCAACACTTTTCTCCTAACACTTTCAAAGTCTTATTTCTTTCCGGGGTACATCTTTAAATAGAGATGTATTACTTCTACTAAGAAAATTACATATAAATTTGTGGTCAAATTCAACGATTTTCATTTTATGTAATCATAGATACATTAGCGAAAGGATGTAAATGACAATGTCTTATTTGATATTGGGGTTTATGATGTCTTTGGACTTCTATAACCTAAAAATATCTATAAAAAACCCATGACAATATTCTAAAAAAATTATTAAATAAAATTTTTTTACTGAAGTTTGTCTTGCACAAAGGTGTTATATACACATAACACAATAAGTAACAAAAACCTATAGCTCAATTCCATCTTCAGTAGCCAATCAAGGTCAATAGACAGCTTTATGCTGCAGGGGTGATCTGTATTAGCTGAAAATCAACCCTACGTTCTCCTTAACAAAAAACTTAGCTACACAGGAAATTTATTGTTGGCATTTTCTTATGCATTCCTTCAAGCCCAAAGCAATTGTGGTGTTGATTTTTTCTGTCATTTGATTAGCACCCTACTTAGTCTTATCAGGGAGATGGAAAGATAATTTTTGGCTGCCTAAGGAATCTGATTCTAGAAGTATTACAAAAAATAGAATATACAAACTGCAAAATGAAAATAACACACACTATGGAAGAACAGCAACGACAATAACAAAACTCTTAAAATAGCAATGCCTTTGCAAAAGCAAAAGTCTTAATTTTTCAATGTTTCTAAAACATGGAAAACAGTCCTTCATAAGGCAGCTTAGAAGTTTATATAATACAGAAATTAGATATAATTACAGCAAAACATTTGTTAATGTGATAGTAATGTAATTATTATTACTTTTGTTTTTAATGTGGAGGTGACATGGAATTTAGGTCTCATTTAGGTTCACTGAAGTCACTTTAAAAATTTCTCTTTGATTTGGATGGACTTCTTGTTATTCTTCCTTGCTGGAAAATTACTAGCACAATGCAACAGATAACCTTAACTTTAGTGCTGCGTGGTAATGCACAAGCAGTGTGATGAAAGATAGACTTCTCCCTGTGATGACATTCATGGGAACATTAATTTCTATCATGTTGTTTTATAATTGTTTACTTGTGCTGACTGCATTAGCTGAGGAATGACAAAAAAAAGAATCAAGAAAACATCTGTCCTCATTGAAATATTTAGAAAATGGTTTCAGTTTTAGTGTTTCTATGGAACCATATATGAAAATGTAATTGTAGATGCCTATCACACACAAAGACACCTTCAAGTTGTAGGAAATTAAATTGTCATACTTCAAACCGTAGAAACTTAGAAAATGTGATGAGATTATGGTTTCAGTATAATGGGAATAGACCCACTTATTTTCATAATTTATTTCAAACAACAGAACAGTTTCACACAAATAGACAATAAGAGTCTCTTGACACACTGCTGTCTCATGCTCAGCACCTGTAGACCAGCACTCACAGGTACTTTTCTGCTGTACCATTTTCAGCTGTATGGGGTTGTTGTAACTGAGGTACAGGACCTGGCACTTGACCTTGTTGAACCTCTGGAAACTGGCCTCAGCCCAACCAGCCAGCCTATCCACCTCCCTCTGCAATTCTTCCTACCTTCTGGAAAAAGGAAACATAATCTATGTGAGGTGGAAATGAGATCTGAAGAACCAAGATTTTTGTGCCTGCTGTCAGCAAGGAGGGAATAGAACTCTGCTGCCACTGAGAGAGGACCCTCTCTCCTCTCAAAGCCAGACACATGTTACACACAGTAACTTTTTGCTTGATGGCAGTGGGAATCGATGGGTAAAACCTACAGTGAAGTGAAGGTGCTTCTGCAATAGCAGTGAGAGAAGGAACAAACCTAATGTTTGGGTGGCCCACTCCCACCCAATTTGGTGTTCTCTGCAAACCTACTGAGGATAGACTTGATCTTCTCATCCAAGCCATTGATAAAGCTATTAAACAGATCTGGGCCCAGTACTGAGATTTTGTGAGTCCCACTAGTGACTGGCCACCAACTGGATATGTTGGATCTCTTCCACAACAATAGTTTTCAAGTCTGAAAATACCAAGTTGAAGAAAAAAATTTAAATATATCAGGAATTTATTTGAACTGGAGTATAGAACTTTTACTGCTTCAGAGTCTGACTCAGTTTTGCAAAGTAACTACAACTTCATTGTATATTTCCTCAAAGTTATCAAGTAATGTAACATGCAAGTTTTTTAGCATATACTTGCAGAAAATTAAAAAAAAAAGACTAAAGGAATCAGTTTCTCTACAAAATTTAATT
>VYZP01055597.1:0-29415 GCA_013400635.1 Hypocryptadius cinnamomeus
CAGTGATGCAGCATTTAGCTATTCCTGTACATGACTCCTGGAGATCAAGGATTTTAAGTCAGTGTAAAGATATAACCCCCTCCCACACACAATGTCTTTGTGTGTATATAGGACAGCAACACTCAAGAGCTGTCCTGCAGGCAAGAAGAACTTTGGAGGTTAAAGTAGTGCAGAAATAAAATAAATTCAGTATATAAATAAATAAAAGTTTAAGAGCTTTTCCCAGTGAAAGCTTTTCAAATAGAAGTATCATACATTTAAAATTTTACAACTCTTCTGTTTAAAATCAGAAGGAAAAAGTCAGACTGGTAAGAATTTGGAATGTTCTGCAATTCTTTCTCATTCGACTCAGCACATTGTTGGGTAAATTAGTCCTGTTAATATAATCTTCCTGGTCAGACTGTGACATGCCCAGTTTTATATGAAATACCAGATATTAGTACAGTAGCCAACTTCCTCCCAGTCTTTGCTTGCTTACAATTATAACTGACTTACATTTAGTCTATATTTAACCTTCTTATTTTTTATTATCATATTTAAACTTGTTGCCCAACCTATGGATATAAAAAATTACCTTCTCAGCTTTTCATCTGATGTTTTCAGACTTTCTCTGAAGTTATGAAGCTACATAGACATAAGCACAAATGTCACATGCACACTCATGCAACAGAAACACCAGCATTTAAGTGAGAAAATAACATTAACAAGGTAAAAAACAAATGTGTCTCCTCTTAACATAGATTTACATGAGCAGGGAAACAGGAAATTACTTTCCAAAATGTTCAATATCAGAGTACAGTACTTTCAGGTACTAAGGGAAGATTAGAAAGCAGGAAACTTTGGGGTTTCAGCCCTGGCATGGACTTTTATTGCAAAAACAACAGTGAATTACTTTGGACTAGATCAGAAATCCAGTTTAAAAAGTAACTGTACTATTTGACATACAATACTTCAGCATTCTTGCATAATGCCAAAATGCAAGGACACGTTCATTCTTTTTGATGCCTGCTGTCTTTGTGTCTTTCCAGAGGGCTGAATTGGTTTTGTACAAAGATATTGCTTCAGCCAGACACAGAGCAGTTTCTGCTGCTGACACTATGGCCAAAGGAATGGGAAACATGGGTTTGAAAGCTCTCAAAAAAGGGAAAAACTTTCCCAATCCACTATTTTCTACACAATCAATCCCAATTCAAAATACCAAAATTATTTAAAGAGGACAATTTAGAGCAAGGAATTCCTGAAGACCTTCTGCTTAAGAAATGTGTATTGAAACAAACAGCCACAACTGAGCCTCCTCATATGCACTCCATGTGCTCTGAGCAACTTATTGCCAGACCCATTATCAAACTGTGTTGCTCAGGTGCTGTGGCAGCAGTTTGGTGGGGTTTGCAGGAGCACAACTTTGCACCTAAATCACCCAAATTCCACCTGGCTTTATGCTGGGTGGCAAATCCAGTTTTAAATTGCTGCAGAGGGTTAGGAGACTCTCCAGGAAAGCCCACCAGCTCAGAGCAGCTCCCAAACACACAGAGATTTTAAACTACTTGACATGCTGTATTCAAGAGATAAAATGGGAAAGAAATAATGGTCTGCAGTATCACAACTGCTTTTTCAGAAAGGCAAACATTAGAATACCCATCTAGAGTCATGGCCTAGAAAAATGCCTACATGATTTTCTGTGTCAGATTTTCTGCATGTTCTTCACGGAGGTGTAAGCCATTACCAACAGTCTACCCACAAGGTCTGCATTTCAAGGATGTTTTGCCTCACATGAACCATTTGTAGGCATTCTTTTCTATCACAGACGTAAAGTTCTACTTACTTCCAAACTTAAATTCTATCCCTCTCTCAGCTCTTCAGTAGAAGTCAAAGCACTGTATAAAACATGCAAATCACACTGACTGGGAAAGTGGAGCTGGGGGCAGGGTGGCACAGGGAGGGAAAGAGAAGTCCTCGTGCTTCAGAAATGGAAAGGGAGAGACGCTGCAACTGTGGGCTGGCACTGCTCTGTGCCTGGTTGGGACCTGTGGGTTCCCATAGGAGTGGGCATTTTATAAGGAAGTGAAGAAAGGAAGAAACATAAACCACAATCTTCAAGGTTTTTCTTTAGCTTCAAAACCCCTGTGTCTCACAGAGCACATTTCTTACTTCAGATTTGATCCAGCCATTTTCCCCCTTCAGAGTCTTAAATGCTTTCCATATGTTTAACATTCTTCTAATGTATTTTCCATCTATATAATGCATTGTCTATGCTATTTCTATTCAGCCACTTTGTCTAATCAGCAGGACACTCTCTCTGATCCAATAACTAATTTGCCAGCATAAGGCTGGAACTCCTCTGTTATCTAGGAGTTGTTTTAGTCTCCTATTACTAAGAGTAATTTGCTAATATACTATAGGTAGCACTTCAGATGCTGGTGTCCTTGCTTTTGCAATATTAATTACTAAGAATCATATTCCACAATGCTCTAGGTTACAGCTGCCCCAAAACATATGCTTATAATTTCCTCCTGGGTTGAAACTTCCCCAGCATAAATTATTTTCTTGTGATCCCAATTTGTGTAAGTGTTCTGGTGCCCAGGACAGTCTGAAGTATATTGGATTGCATTTGTTTCAATTTAGCAATCCTTGTTGATTAATAGCTCTTAACTCATCTCCTCACACAATTTCCTCCAAGCATTCAGATAATCCATCTTCTTCTGCCAGTATTAAATTAAAGCATCATCTTTCCTTTAGAGAATATTGTGGAGAGGTTCCCACTCCCCAGCACTAATACAGTATTTCATAACTCTCTCCTAGGTGTCTTTACCCAAGCCATTCACAGCCTAATGAACTTCTGCTCCCAGATTGTTTTCCTTCAGGAGCTTTTCATCCCCCAGACCACTCTGTGCAGAGCAGACACCTGGAGGTCCAAATAGGGAAATAACTCGTTTGCTCTGGTTTGGTTAGTGGGACCAAAGCTAGCAGAGAACAGCTCAGGCTCAGACAGAAGCAGGTGGCAAGGCATGGAAGTAATGAGGGAAGAACAGGACAATTCAAGCATGTCCTGCCACCCCTTGGCTGCCTTTCAGACCCACAGCAATTCTGCAGCTCTTGTTACATGGGCTCTCCCCTTGTGCACATGGTCCTTGAACCACTTCCTCCACGTTTCTGTACAATTTATCTGCTTTCTACACTTCACACAATGCCAGACAGGCTTCTTAATACAACCCCTCAGACAGCTACAGGCTGCTGGCTTCAGCTCCTTGAAGGCAGTCTTCAGAAATGGAATAAGCTTGTGTGATGTATCTTGAGAGGGGTCCACGTGTGGGCTGAGCCAAGCACCCCTTACAGCAAATCTGTCACATCAGACTCTCCCTGGGAAGAGAGAGCCATCTCACTGCTGGGCTGGCAGCAAGGCCTGAGCCATGCCAGGTGACTGGGAAATCACAGGGTGCCAGCAGTAGCTCTTGAGCTGGTGAGGTGGGACTATGGAATGCTGGCACAGCTGAGTCAGGGAAAAGCAGTGCAGGTAAGGATCACTGGATGGAAGTGCCCATGTCCTGTCTGCTGAACTGTCCTTTCAGACTAAACTGCAAAATGCTTTTCCTTGTTTCTTTTCTTATGTCTAAGAACTACAAAAGTATGTTCTCATTCTCTGACTTATTCTGTGTAGGAACATAAACCAGCTCCAGATCAGGCTCTGCTATTCCAAAGCTCTTCACACAATGGCAGGCATTACTCAATAGCCCTGTGGTGGATTTAACATGTGAAAATTAGACATGGGGAAAAGAACTACAATTAAGATCAGTGATGTGCGGCCCTAAAGTGAGAAATACTTTTAGCTCAAATGTGAAGGACAAAGTAAGCCAGTAGAGTACTTAAGAGCTCCCTCTTGAGGTCTGGGGCTTGAACCTGAAGCTGGCTGAGTAGGCTGGTGAAGTCAGAACACGAGAGCAACACTTTTCTTTCCAGGTTTTTTTATGCAAGTTTTTTTTCCCTCAGCTCCTCTTCAAGTACACTGGAATATAAAGCATGACATGATCTGAAATAATTTTGGTAGTGTGTAATTTGGGAACAGTTTTAAATGCTAAAAAACCTAAAGTACAATAGACAGCTTCTGGGACACTGTGAGCCTCCCCAGGTTCTTTGACTAATACTGATTTATTTTTGAACAGTAGCTGGTGTTCTAGGCTGCTCCTCAGAACGTGTGATCACCCTCCACCAGCAAGGAGGTGACCAGCTTGGTGATGCAGACTGGCATTCCATGAGATTTGCAGAAATGCCATCTGTGAGTCACTGCTTCCTGCCAGCCCCTGCCTCTCCCCCTGAGCCAGCTGCGGTCCCAAGGTCTTTCTGAGCATGGCCATAATGCACATGCCACAACCTGTTAACAACCACTGCTCCACACCTGCCCTCATCAACTGCTTCTCTCTCTGCTTGGGAGAGCCTTGGTTCAGGAGGGACTCCAGTCGGGTGCCACGTGCAGACAGTCTGCAAAGACACAGGGCACTGCTGATCTGGTCACTCCAAAGCACACCATCAAGCACAGCTACTGTGGTGTCCACAGCTACCTTTTCCACTCATTTAGTCATCCTTCTTTCTACTCATTTTTCTTAGAATCATAAGCTCTATCTCCCATCACCACCTATCAGATAATATAACTTGAAAGTTGGGTTTGAATATTTCCTCACCCACCTATCATCTTTGTAGAGGTATCTATGGTAGATCTTGGCCAGACATCTGGCTTGTTAGTCTTATCCTAACACTAGTGTATTCTTCAGCATCCAACATTTCAGCTGTACAACCAGAGGAATTATCTTCTTGTCTCCCATGCCAGCTCAGTGCTGGGCTCCCTGTTTCTACTAAAATTAGCAAGACTTAGCAGCTACTGTGTACCTTTGAGAATTCCAGATTATCTCTGCATGGCTTATGAAGACAAAACACTAATAGGGCACATAGTAATTGTCATGCTAGAACAAGGAAAAATCCCAACACCTTGATTTGAAGCACCTTAGAGAAAAACTCTGCTACCTTCTATGCATATTATCATTCTCAGTAGCTTAATACAGCAAGTTGCTCCTGCTCAGTGAGTGCTTACTGTTATCAAAGCTGATTTCATTAATCGTTCTGCATAAATTCAGACAAATTACTGAAGTTCTAGAAAGAATGTAGCCGTGAGAAGGAAACAGTTCCTCATGTTAGTGACTCTACAATCTGTTCATCCTGCTGTGCTCATCAAACTTGACAGCCATTTTCAGAACCAGTAACTTATTTTAAGTTTGAATTTCAGGAAACTTTCCAATATAGAAATGACAAAATAGAAGAGCATTCCCCTCCAAACAATGATGCCACGAGTGCTGAAAATGGACTGTTTAAATTATATAAAACCTTCTGCTTGGGTGGGGCTGAGGAGGGATTGCCCAATCTGTAGTTCCTCGGAGCATCAGTAGGTTGCAGCAGAGTGTTAAGTACAGCCTGGGACGAGGGTGTTAAAAGGGCAGGAGCATCACAGGCCACTGCTGTCACAAAATGTGACTGAAGCCAACACAGCGATGTCTTGGGAGATATGTGGGAGATTTTTGCTGAACGGACTTGAACCTTAAGAAGGTGGGCTTTAAATTACCATACAGCCTGAACTTGTGTTTTCTTAGGATGCCAATGTTAGTCTTGGAGCCTCATCATCTGCCAGTGACAGGATGGATTGACATCACTGATTTGGGAGAGGGAAGTTTCATTTCTGTAGTACCATCTCTGCAGTTTGGTTTGGATTCAGGAAGGGAAATGCTGCCTTTAGATGTTTTTCTCCATGGAACACTGCAGTGAAACCCAGCAATTTATGGGAGAAAGAAAATAGGAAAAATCAAAGCAACAGATTAATATAATACAGTAGTTGTACAAAAAGTAAATTTTGGCAAAGAAAAAACAACACAATCTAGTACTCCAATAATAAAACCACCATACAGAATTTTTTGTCTCTCGATGATACATTTGGATATAAGAAAAAAAGAGTATTTCAATCAACACTCCCAGCAGTTATTAGTGGGGTCTCTGTTCCCCTCAATTGTTCTTTTTCTCTAATTTGATTGTAAATAATAACTCCACAGCTGTGTCTTCTGTAACCAATTCCATCTCTCTAGGTTCCTATATTTAGCCTACATACAAGCATGCACAAAAAGTAACAAAGACACGAAGAATGCTGCTTGGCCTTTAGCAAAATCATACAAAAGAGCTAATGAAGCTCACTTTAATAAGCTTTACTGAATGACCAGCTGTAAACCTTCATTTGTATTCCACAACAGGAATACTCAGAGAATGTTATCCTTCCTCTAAAGGTATCGAGTTACTCCCTTTCCAAATGAAAGGAAACTGTGTACTCACACTTCAATGAGTAGCAGAGATTTCTTGCAAACTAAAAGCAATGCCATTGCCAGAAATGGCCCTGTGCAACTGGTCAAAGGATGCTTCTCTATACAAAGAAGCTTCAGGTAATAAAACTTCCACTTCTCTTTCTATTTTTAGATAATCAGCACGCTACCTGAAAAAATAAACATCACATAATCATGCTGGTACTGATAACAACATCTTCCTTTTCACAATTTCTTCTTTGTCTGCATCATATCCTACACTAAACCCACCATTTCTGTGCTGTTGTGCTATCGGTGAAGCCAGTAGCCGGTTATTCCAGTTGCAGGGGAATATGACTTAGTGACTCATGCTTCTGTACTGTCAAACTATGGACACTCTGGCTAACATCATTTATAGTAACCTTGGTGCATGCCCCATCCTAATGAACAAATGGTGTCCAGAGAAGCCACATATTGTGTTGTCACAGCACATGTTGCAGTTGAGATGGCCATGATACACAGAGCATCACCATACAATTTCAGAAAGCTTTAAGCATTTGCATACACAGTAACACCTTACCACACCAGAAGGCCTCAGGTATTTGCCCAAACAGAGGAACATCAGGTCACTTCAGAAGACTGCAAGCATCTGCCCTTCTTGTTCTTTAGCCCAGCCTTTTATCCCCTCATGTTCATGCATTGCACCTGTGTGCCTCTGCTCCCTTTGGTGGTTGGTCAGTGCCCCTGGGCACTCCATGGCTCATTGCTGTCAGTGCTGCTCACCTGCTGCTCACAGCTGTGCCCACTGGGGATGAGGCTGGGCCAGCCCCATCCCAATCACCACAAACTGTGTGCCTACACTGTGTTATTCAAGAGTTCACACAGCAGTGTTACAGCACCAACACTTGCCTAAGAGCAGGGCAAGTACAGAATGATTCAAGTTCCTCTAAGGAGCAGATGAATTATGGCTGTCTACTACCAGTATTGTCTTCTCCTGACAGAGCCTGGGACCAGAGCACATCAAAGGAGTGAAGACAGAGCTGGTGGCTGCTCTTCTTCCAACCACCCCAGGCCTCAGCTCCCGATACCCAAATGAAAATATGAATGCATATTTGTGCTGTAGCATGGAGGGCACACACACCACAGTGAGCTACACTTGGTACCTGCAGCTGGCTGCCTGTTTGGGGTGCCAGCACAGCAAACTGAAGACACTGATGAGATGAAATGAACTTTGTGAAGGGCCACCAAAATCGTCAGGGGGCTGGTGCATTCCCCTCCTGCGTGGACTGGGACTGAATGGGGGCAGTTCTGTGGAGCAACAGGAGGCCCATAACTGCAGTGTACTTGCGGAGACCAACCTCAGTTGCTCAACTGGATCCTTGTGTAAGGAAGTTGAGAATCTGTTTTCTAGTTATGGATTTGGCAGAGGACAACACTGGCCAGGAGACACTCTGTGCTTATTAAATACTGAGGCAACATGGGGAACATGAGGAACAAACCCTTTAAATAAGGCAGCTACATTTTGACAGTAGGAGATGTATTCCTGTCCTCTACTTGGAGTTATTTCAATTGTGCATAACAAGAGTTGGAAAAGAGCTTGTTCTGGCAGAGTAGAGCATATAAAATCCCTCCAAAACAATATACTTCTCTGGAAGCTTCATTAGCTTCTATAGAAAAAGGTATACACTCTTGTCCAAAGAGGTTTAGAATAGTGGTTGCCTGGAAAGCACCGGTAAGGAAAAGTTTCCACCCACAAAAGTAACCTAGCAAGTAAATATAACTTGAGGGATATATCTAACCACTTTCTTTTAAACCCAGAAAATACTTTCATTAGACCTTCTATGCTAACTGCTACGAGAACTAATGTGTAATTTCTGTTTCTGATTGAACGTTTTTCCTCTGGAAAATACAAGCTCTCCAAAACTAGAATTTTCACCTTGAAATAATATCCGAGTGGGGAGGAACGTAGGAAAAAAAAGGTTCATAGGCTCATATCCCTTTCTATCTGTGTCAGTGCCCTAACCATGAATTCCCGCAGTTTCCCTTACCATATAGAGGCTCTCGTGTCCATGGTGCAGTACTTGGCAGCAAAACACAATTAAGTTCAAGGTCAGATTAAATGGTTCATTTCCATACAGGAACAGGGCAAAAACTACTCTCCTCTGTGGAAGGTTTTTAGTGGTGGAAGCTTGCAGGGACAGAAAATGCATTCAAGAGGGAAATATCAGACCTTTGTGAGTCATGGTAAAGCACATCTGGTTACCAGAATTTTATGTTCATTGTATTTTTTGTAAAAGGAAGCTATAATATTAACAGTAGCCTTTATAGAGTCTGCCTCTTTCCTGCTGGAACTGTTTCATTTTGGGTAGATAATTAAATATTCACTGAGCCAAAGAGAACTACAAAGAAAGAGAGTTGTGAGCAGGAAAACCGAGGCAGAAAACTTCATTTCAAAAGAGCATGTTAAAGGAGTCAGTTTCACTTCCACGAAAAATTTTTACAGTATTTATTTATTTTTTTTAACCAAAGAGTTAGCTTGGCTCTGAGGTCCTCATCTGAAAGATTTACATTCTTGAAACTCAATAGCCACAAACAAGGTAAAGAAACTAGAGAAGCAATATAAGTTTAGTTTTGGTACAATACTCAGTTCTGGTAACCATAGCAGTATCTGCATTATTTTTCTGGACTTAAGGTAGACAGAGAAGGATCAGCTAGCTTCTCTTTTATTTTATATAAGTCTTTAACAAAGCTATACTTATGAACATGATTTCATTGTGAATGCTCCATACACAACATTTCAAACTAAGAATAAAATTGTCCCCAGTCCACAGGGTAATTTGAATACAATGTAAAGCTAAAAAACCCCACTTCCTTTAGTTACAAAGGGCAAAAAATAAAAATATTTAAAAATTACTATAAGAGATGAAAAAACTTTATTCCATCTCTTTCAGAAATAAATGCTTTGTTCAAGATTTTGCATATTTTCAAATTACATTGTTTTCCTTGATGAATATTCCAGTATGGGTCTCAAAGTCCTGGTATAGTGAGTATGACAAGATGTTCACACACTTTTTATGGTAAGGAAGAATGCCAAGAATGCAGCTGAAGAGGCCAGATTTGTAACATGGCAGAAACAGTCTGGGAATTACTGATTTTTGTCTTATTTATTGGCAGCCAATACCAGATTTCCAGCAAAAAAGACCTTTCATCCAGAATTAAAACAGCTCTCCCACAGCATCATGCTGAGAACAATTTTGTGGCCAGTAGAGGCAATGGTAATTCCTCAAAGGCTCCTCAGTACCTACACAGGTCCTTGGGAGACTTGCATTCATTGATGTTTATAAATACATGAAATTAATGTTAGAAGGATGACAGCTTTGTCTGGGGGCCCGTGCTGGCCACAGGCCTCTCAGAGAGACACAGGACAGTAACTCCAGAGGAAATCCTGCATGTTGGCAGGCAGAAAAGGGAAGAAGAGAGTCAGATTCACAACAGTGTAGGTCAGCAGGGAGGTTCCAGAAACATAAGCCAGATATTCGGCATTAAAATACCAGGTAGGAAGAAGGGAGTGAAAAGCAGTGAGCCACATTTCACTCTTAGCTCCTGGAATCATTTGGAGTTCCAGCAGTTCACTCCATTTGCTCTGGAATAGCAATACCACCTTAGGATGCCCACTGTTGGAATGTGCCAAGTGCTCTGCAGTGCACAGTAATATCCCTGTAGCTGCTTTCAGAGCTGGTAAAGTGCAGCCTGAGATACAGAAGAGCTTTGCCTTACACATGGGACAAGTTTCTGCAGCTGGAGCTCAAGTGTGCTGAGCCAAACCAAGGGCTCTCTTCCCTTTGCCTGCATTCCTGTGAATTGCCTTGTGTGTAGAGAAAAAAAGGAAAACATTGGCAGTGAGTTAAGCTACACTCCTCCCATGTGCATGCAGCCTTGTGTGCATTTACAGGTTGCTGAACTAGAACTTATTGCAGCAAGCTCTCTCCAGGTTCAAAAAGATCAGCAGAGGCTCCTTTGTCCTGCACCAAATCCCTTCTCTGTCCCAGGCAGGATCAGTGTAATCTAAGTCACTGCACTGAGCTCCTCTGGAGTGAGGTGTTCTCCCTCAAGAACCAGGCAGTTCAGAGATCCCAAAGACCCAGCCCTTGGATGGCCAAGGGACACCTTGGATTCCCCGGTGTTGTTTTCCTCTTGCAAGCCCAAGGCCTCCATACAAATACATATTTCAAATCAAGCATGAAGAGATTGAATAGTGATTTCAATATTACGTGGCACTGTTTGGGCTCTGGGATACTGAAATAAATCAGAAATGCCTTTAAGCAAAACAAAGCAAAAGAAGATGCTGAAGCCTTTCAATCACAGATAGAAAAAATGTGCCAGTACCTGGGTAAGAAGCTTTCTAATCCTGCCTTGCCAACAGCAGGAAGTCTATGGTTATTACATCTCCCTGGTCTCTGAGAGAAAATTATCTTTTGCCTTGACAGCTGAAAGAAAAACACCTCCGAAAGAAATTTGATTCAATGTTAAACATTTTAGATGTCAATATTATTTTGGATTCCAATAAAAGGAAGTTAAAATAATTAATTTGACTCAAAATGAGATGTTTTACTTATAAATGTAGAACCTCATTTACCTACTGATATTACTTAAATCACACATTTAAATGACATCTCAAATATTAAAATAAAATCTTTTGTCAGCTCTAGAGTGATACATTAAGGCTAATATCTTAGCATTCCTATTTCCTTTTCTTAAAGAAAATAATTACCAAAATATAGGTTTTATTTTCCAGAATTTTTCAGATCTCTAACTATTTATTTAAAAGTTAGACCTGGTATGACAAAATAAACAAGTTTTCATCATGTCATATAAATGTGAATAGCCACAATCAGACCAAACAAAAGAAAACAGGATGGAAAAAAAGAGTTTAAATTTACTGCTGGTTTACCTCAATTCTTGAGTTTTCTTCCTTCTTACAAATCAATCAAACAGCAAAATATAAAAAGCAGCAGTAATGCACCTGAAGACAGTAAAGAGGGTATAGAATTTGCAGACATGTTCCATGTCTGTAAATCTCAGCAACCACCTTGAAAACATGACCTGAATTTTAAAGTGATGAAGAAATAGGGGTGATGATCTCAAAACAGTTGTGGTCTGTAAATCACAGTGAAGATTTTTCCAGAGTTGTCCTTGGTTTCAGAAACAACATAAATTTCCGGTGATTTTTAAGCTGTCAGGAAGAAGATGTTTTTCTCCCAGCTCTAAACCTTTTGTTCATGACAATTCAGATACTGTCTCTTATAAATTTAAGTTTATTAAATAATTAAAATAACATAATATTGCCCAGAACAGAACTTACCATAAGAATATCTAGTGAGGGCCCATCTGTTCACGAAAAGAATGCTAATGAAGACTGAAAAAGGCAATTGCACTTTTGTTTTTAGTTGCTCTTTTCATCTATTCATAAATTGCAAATGAGAGAACTGAAACTGTCAGTATATTACACTCATGTCCAAGACCTCCACAGTGAAGCATCCCACTTCTCCCTATGGGTCTTTCCAGCTTTTAGGAAAACCCTCTTAGTATAATTCCCACACTAGCCCACTAATACTTTGCAATTTGGCTGCTGGCTCCCATCCCTGTCTCTCAGATGTCTTTGTCTGCTTGCCCACCTCAAAGACAGCACATTTTGTAGCACTAATTAGGACTGGACTGTGACAGTACAAGAATTGCATCTCCTCTAGGAGCTCTTCTATACCCTAATAACCATTTGTTTAGTAGATTTTGACTGCCCAGCAGGAACACGTGGCCTTGCTTGGGGTTGGGGCTCTGAACTGAGACACTGTCAGGCAACAGTCTCTCTACAATGGTCCTGAAAAGCCCTACTGGAGACAATTTTGTCTCTCTAGAGTGTCTTTCACTAAAAGATCTTCTTTTCTCTTACGCTCATTTAATGGAAATAAGGTTTCTACTCCTCATTAGAAGTAACATTTGCATTCAATTCACCCCCAGGTTTTTATGTCTCATTGCACCAAAACCAAGGGAAATACCAGAAGAATCCAGTGAGTATTTCAGTGGCATAAGGACACAGAACAAAGGAAAGATGACAAAGCAACAATTTTATGCTAACAGATGACCACTCTCAAGTTTTTCAGCTTAGTAATAATGCCAAATCTTTGAGTTTAACAAAATACAGGCTGTATTTTGAATGGCTGTAAAACTGTTGATTTGCAATTAAGAGGAAGGGTTCCCAACTCCAGTGGAATTGGTGGAGGCCACATCAGCACCTGATGATCTGAAGCTATGCTGTGACCAGGTTTGGGAGCTGCAGCTGCCTGGTCTCCTTCATATACTTTATTTCTATTGTCCACATGAACTACAAGCTGTGCCTGCCAGGAGCTCTCTTTCAGGAAGCTCTAAGGCCCAGCACATTGGATTCCAGTCTTGGTGAAATTTGATAGAGCTTGCTCTAACTCAGATTACAATAATAATGAACTACATTCACAAGGTTTTATGTTAATGAAATGGGAAAAAAAAATAAATTACTTGCCTGTCTTGATTTCAGCCCATGGCTTTGCCTCAAGCTAAAAAACATGCTAAGTGAGCTTGAACTAATAATGTCATCTCTGTGATTGCTAATGATTTAATTAAATGACTATAGTTACATTCAAATAAATATCTGAATCTCATTTTCTGAAGTGCAAAAAACTATTTTAATTAAACCTGATTACAGAAGTCATCGAAGGAAGTATTCTCTTAGTACTTCTACAGTGAAATGGAATCCATTAATCACTTTGATCTTCATATTTGAAATACTACAAAAATAAGTGCCTGTAAAAGGAACTGTTGTCATGTTCTATAGAAATACATTGGTACAAAATCCTATCTTAATGGGAAATTACAGATGGGAAATGAAAGACTACTGAAGCTCAAAATCCAATAGTGCTGTTTCTTTGAAAAAATATCTTTCACTATGCAAGTGAAATTACTCAGATTTTTTTTTCAGACTGGTAGATTTTCAGTTTTAGAAGAAAATTAAGAGTATCGGTGTGTTCTATGATGGGACTACAGTTGCTGTGGGAACCACCACACTAAATTTCCGTACAGCTGTGTTTGTCCTCAGCCAAAAAGTGGAATTAAAATAGTTTTCAGCATTCATATTTTTGGTTTTTTAATAAGTAAAAAAAATTCCACTCCAATAGAACCTCAGATTCAAATAAACACACACCTCAATTTCAACAATCCAAATTTTTTTCATATGTAACAGGTCTTCAACATAAATAAATGCAACTGAAAATAAATTAATTTCTTTGACACACTGACTTAAATAGGTTTATTTCAGAAAGCAGAGTTTTCTACCTGGACTGACATGCCCCAATGTATTACAGTTACTAGAAAAACATAAGACATGTGTTCTGGAACAGTCCAATTCTGCTGCAGTTGCTGGACTCCTTTTACTGCCATTAGGAGGGTCTGTGGAAAATAAAGCTTGTAAGAATTTAATACTAAACCCTTCCAAAGTTGGCCAGTATAAATCTTTAGCTTCTGTATAATTTCTTTCCTCCTGGATAATTCCTGAAGAGGAAGGCCTAGAGAGCTGCGTAGAATGGGTACTAGTCGGGGAAAAAAAATGGGTCATTCAATTGTATATAATGGGTAATTTCTGAACACCTAGCCCAAACATATTTAAGTCTGATCTGCTGCAGCCATGACCTGGCTGTGTCATGAGCTTTGTGATCACATCACCCTGTGGTTTCTATTCTCCAGTCATAACCTGCTTGCCTGAATTTTGAGTGCTCTTCCTGTGCTGTACATGTTATTGTTTCCTGGAAGATTCACATTTCCCCCACTTCACTAGAGCAAGGATGCTTTTTTTTCTTGAATTTTGCTAAA
Source organism: Hypocryptadius cinnamomeus (assembly GCA_013400635.1). Classification (NCBI taxonomy): domain Eukaryota; kingdom Metazoa; phylum Chordata; class Aves; order Passeriformes; family Zosteropidae; genus Hypocryptadius; species Hypocryptadius cinnamomeus. The sequence goes on from VYZP01055597.1 coordinate 14,223, forward strand.
ATTTTCTACAAAAATATATTTCCACAGCTACAGACCCTGGCTAGGTGCTAGATAGTCACACTGCATCTTAAATGTGCACCTCTAAAGGTACAGTCACTGTAAACTCTTCACATTTTTAACAAGCTGCTGACAACCTTGGACAAGCTTAACTTTCTGCAGATCCAGTCAGTAGAATATTCTTTGAGAAAAAAAAAAAAAAGCTTTCTGACATATAAAATTGTATCTGTGTTTTCAAACTTGTGGGGCAAGATCTCCATCGATATAAATCCCTTCTGTTCACCCCAGTCTAGACAATTCAATTTAGGCTGCCTAAGAATCCAGAGCAGGGTTTCCTTCTCTGATTAATAGCTATCAGATGATGTCCTGCAGAAGGACTGATATCTTCCCACTATCATTCCCTTCCTTTTTGTATCTGCCATTTACAATCTACATTGCCATATTCCTTCCAACAATAAGATTCTACTTTAATTTCCTGTACATTGCCTGCTACACCTGGATTATACATTGCAGCTATGAAAGCTAGAAAATATCTAATTAAAGAGATTAGTAAAGGAGACTTGTGATTACATCTTGAATACTGGTTTTGTGCCCTTTCTAGTCTAACTGGGTGTGGTGGTGAATTCCCCCCATCCTCCTCCCTCAGTCTGGTCTATGATCTCAGGAATCCTCCTTGGGCCTTGGCTAATGGCCCCATGGCAGTTAAACTCCCCTGGAGCTTATCACAAACAGCAGGAACTTCTGTTGCCTAACCAAGGAAGGGGACAAGACATGAGCAGTCATCCCTGGGCAGCCTTGGAACATTACTTGCCTGAATCATAGCCCAGGGAGAACAATACTATTGTAACTGGACTTCTGAAAAATTCCAATAATTACTGTGTTGGATTACGGCCAGGCTGGACATTAACTGATGACTAATGCCAATCATCCTGCACCCTCATAAGCAGTGGTGTTAAGTGAGGCCCTTGGGGCTCCCTGGGGTCACAGGGGGCGGTGGCAGCACGTCCCGAGTGGGACAGCTCAGTTCACCAGGTGTCACCTTTGCAATACTCGAGGGCCACCCCAAAGGGCCTGAGCTGTGACCCCCACGATCAAGGCTCACCCCTTGTCTGCTGAGAAATGCAAAGGCATCCCAAGTGTTCCACTGAATGTGAGGGGAATTCCAGAAGGTACCTCTGCACATGCACACCCTGTGTTGGTGTGAATTGACTGAAATACTCCATAGCAAGCTTGGTAGGGATGCTGCCATCTCAGATCTAGAGTCACTGCCGTGCTTATAGCAAATCCTGTTGGGTCAGGCATCAGTTAAGGGCTGTTAAATGCTTTTGATGTAAACTGTTGACCAAGTTGGAGGCTAAGTTTGGGCTCAGCCTTGCTTAGGCTCCACCAGGAGCACAGAAAGCAAGGGTCAGTATTCTGAACCTTATGACCCAATGTGAGGGTTTCCCTCACCTGATTGCATCCTCAACCTTTGTGTCCCTACCTCTCTGCATCCTTACCCTGTTGTGTTCCCTGTCTCTGTAAATCATTCTAAACACATTCTAATCTGAATTTCCTTTGCATGCCTCATCCATGGAGTAATAGAGTGAACTGTGCTGTCAAACTTCATTATGTTATATTTCCACAAATTTCTATTAAACCTGCTTTTGCTAATAGCTTTGATGATGATGCTTTAAGCAACCTAAACCACTCATTTGTGACACTAGACCCCATTGATAGCACTCCTGGCAAATATTTAAACCTTTCCAAGTACCTAGTTAATATTTATACTAGACAACACATTGTAATCAGACAATTAAAATCTGAAAAGGGAAAAGACTCTCTGACAAACACAATCAAACCTCTCTAGACATAGATCTCCTTCTATGTCTCCTCTACTGACATCACCAAGTGAAACTGACAGATATAATAGCACACTAAAATCACATAATTTTTAATCTTATTTTAGGAATTTTATGTAATCTGCTGGCTGCTATGCATTGAAATGAGAAATGATAAGAAACAGCACAAACCAAGACACCTTCATACACACAGCATCTTACTGACAAGCTATTTTAACCTTTTCCTGCATTTCACTACTACTCTGTTGCCAGCTGTCAGAAGACATGGCAGAAGATGCATCTAAACGTTCTAGAGCCCCCTGCTGACATTTGCATTTTCCTGATTCTCCTCTTGACAAAAGCTGATGAGCCACTTCACCTCCATCCAACCCAAACTTTAACTTCTGACACTGCTGGGATTCTGAAATTTTTTTCTTTTGTCCATGCTGTGCCTTTACATGGAATCTTGTTAATTAAATCATCTCAATACAAAAATAAATACTTCTAAAAATTGCAGGTTTGGTCCTTCCCACCACAGACTGAAAAGCCATATGATGTTTATTAGCATGCAGCACGTGTTACTTTGAGTTGGCTGGGAGGTTGATGGAGTCGACTGGAATGCCATACTGGTACTCACGCTGGCAGATCTCCAGTTCCTCCTTGCCACCTGCAAACCACATCCTCCCTCACACAGGATACTCATTTCACCATTGCCTGCAGCAGCACCAGCTTCTGAACAAACTCCTGTTTTCCCTTATTTTTCAGGCATGGGACGGGCTCATACACAAAAGTAAGGCCTTTGTAGAGCTTTCCAGATAAATAACTTTGAGCTGTTCATTTGACTCAGTGCAGCCTCTTTGTCTTTTTTGAACAAGTCAGTTTTGAACCCACTTTTAACTATATTTCAGTACAAGTCTGGCTATAGGTCTCTCCAGTCAGCCTACACAGGAGAGTCAGTGCTTCATCTTGAATTGTGGGTTGAAGAAGTTCTTTAAGAAAATGATGAATTTACTGAACGATAGAGATTCAGGTCAGCCAAAGTGATTGGAAAATTGAATTTGTTGAACTGTTTTGAAATTAATGGAGAGAAGGAGTACAAAAAACATTTAGGAAATAAAATGAATGACTATATGGCAGCATAGTCTGAAAAGCTTTCACAAAGATAATAGAGAAAATTCCAAACCAATTCTAAGACTCATAGAATATTCTATTCAATTCTAACCCTCAAACAGGGTTTCCTGTTGCTTATCGCGATTTCAGTTCTTAAAGACATTTTTTGCAAATTACTAAAATGGCAGTTCAGCCAGAGATGTTGCTGCATTACTGTTTTGCAAGATTTGTGTGACTGATAAATTCTTCCTCTTAGAGGACAGTGGAATAACCTCAATATTTCAATTAGCATTAACGAAATGGGTGCCTGGAATTAGAAAGAGCTACCTGAATCTCAAGTTTAAACAATCTTTATAGGCCAGCTGCACCATCAGGTTAGTTTAACAAGCAATTATAATTATTGGGAGACCAGTGTCTCTATTAGAATATCAGGGAAGAACCACTACAGCTCCAGCTATGACTATAATTGGACATTTAATGAAATGTGTCTACCGAGTGTTCTTTTCCCTTTTTAACAAATTCATTTTAGAATTATAATGCAGGACAGCAGTGCACTCAGAAATGTTTCAGGGAGAAAGATGACTATTTTATGCTAAGCTGATTTATTTCTTCTTGAAATCTGACAGTACAATTAACAACCTCTAGCAGTAAAAGTACGAAAATATTAAAAATTATTACAACTACTTATGTACAGCACAACTTAAATTTTCAAAAATGGTGACTAAGTTGGCTTTTCATTCCGTATTTGAACACTCAGGTAATCTGAAAAGGTGGAAAGCTCCCAGGAGCAGTAATTTACATATCTCCCTGAAATCTATTGTTTCTAATTTTAGACTCACAAATGCAGAAGTGCTGTACCCTTCCAGAAATTAGGTGTGCTGGAGAAGCCTCGACTATTTTCAAATCTTTAGAGGAAGAATTCTGAGATTCCTGTCTGCAGCAAACCAGAGCTCTGGGAAGACCCTGTAGCTGAATAACCAGGATTCTTAATTAGTATTTACACAAAGGTTCTTAGAATTTCTTCTCAGATCTGAGTCTTTAATCAAATATGAAGGAAACAAGCATAAATTCTCTGAGGAAAATGAATGATTTACTGTAGCTTAAATTATGTGAGAGGAAAGTTAATTTGTCCCTGGAAGATAGTGATATATCATTGGTGGAACTCACCACTTCCAAATGAGCAGGCAGAAACAGAAAGGATTGAAGAATATGAGAGACAGAGTGCTGGAACCATTTGTTAATCTGAGTCAATAAAAATAAAATTTATCTGTGGTCCATACCTAACGATAGGTTTAACTCCTCCAAAATGGAGAGGAGGGGATTATACATTTGGGTGAGATTGCTGTATCCCACATTAAAGGCAAGTTACTTTTCAATAAAGCATATTCTGTAGTAAGAGCCATTTTCCCATTTTCACTGTGACCCCATTGCTAATATGCATGTTAGTAAGGATGAGGAATTGTGCTGGTTTCTCACATGGTGGAAAGAATTCTTTTCTTATTTGAAATAAGTAAAATATTTATAGCTTGTTTGATTGTAGTTTTCTTGGTGAAGTAGCTATAGCAGATGGTCTGCTACTATCATTTTTACACACAGATATTTTTGAAATCAGCTCTGGCTCCAGCAGGAGCTGCAGAACACGACATCTTAATGCCCATGGTGACAGCCACCAGGGGAGAAGACCCCCAGGCTCCGTCAGCAGACAGAGAAGGCAGCAGGGATCCGGCAGAGCAACCACAGCCACGGCTGTGGGCTGGGAAACTGAGCTCTCTGGGGCACCACCAGACACCCCCAGGCTGCTGCCCTGAGCCCAGCACACCCCAGCAGGCTGCTGACCTGGATGAGGGGTCAGCTCTGGCTCCAGCCCAACTGGGAAATCACAGTCCTGCTGCAGAGCTGCAGTTTTCCATGGACGTGCACATATACAGAGAAGAGAAGGAAAGTTCCAGCTACAGAAAAAATAGAAAAAAAAATTTAAAAAAAGGCTTTTATGTACAAGTTTTAAATGACATCTGCAAATGTTTTTTATCAGGCTAACTGAATGAACTTGCTATATATTCTCTTGGAAGGATGCTTTTAAAGTAATCTAATAGTGTAAAATAATGTTCAGCGTTCCTGAACAAAACTAATCTAAAATGTGCCAAATATGTCACTCAATAAGCACTTTGTGGAGCCTATAAATGGGTTTATTAAAAATAAAAAAATCTTATTTTGAGCCAGTAGTATAAACTCCAGGCTGAATTCAAGAACAAATATAAGAAACAAATAAAATTTTTCTTTCAGCTATCTTCATATACTTAGTGATGACAGAATAAATTTCCATTCAATCTAAATTCAACAATTATGTAATGTGAGACAAAAAAAGCCCTCAGCAAAAACCAAAACCTACAGTAGATCTGTGCAGACCTTGAATTAAGCCTCTGCACTTCATGCTGGAACAGATTAATAAATGCTCCCATATTCAGATCTGCTGGAAGAACTATAGACTAAATGTTGAGCATTAGACAAAAACAAAAGTTGAAATGCTCTAATTGTTTACCAAGTTAATGGATATTTATAGCTTCATGCTGCCCCTAACTAATTTAAGCCCAACCAAAGTGAAATGCAAATTTTACTGAAGTGTATACTGACTTCAAGCATAAACTTATGACAAATGCCACCTGATACTTAAAACAACACTAGACAGAAAAGTTTCAGTACAGCCTTTCCAAAGTTACACCACTGTTAATAACTGACAACTGATCCTAAGGTAAGCTTTCTACACCTGTGGGCAGAGTTTCCCACCACCAAGTCAATTTCCTAAAGAAACATTACTTTGGGGTAGACAAGCATTAAAGAATAAATAAGGCTGTGGACGGTCATACTGAGCTGGACACATGGGGATGAAATACCTGGTCACCCCAGACAGGAATTACTGTGGCAGAATGCAAAAGGAGGTGGCAGAAGCAGAGGACTCCAAAGGGTACGGGGTAAATCAGATGAAAATAGAACACCCTGGTGTGTCCTCAAGGGTGGGGCTGGGGAGAAAGGTGGAGGGCAGTTCAGTCAAGCAATGTTTTTCTCTTTTGATCAAAATATGAAAAAGAATGAACCACAAAGTTTAACAGATCCCCTTTTTTCCATGACTGAGTTACAACATGCTCCTTTCTGCTTTGTTTTTCACTTCTCCCCAGTGCTTTAAATGACCTATTAACTCAGGTTTAGATCTACTGGGAAGGCTGGATAAAATAATATCTCTGCACAACAACTTTTTTCCTCTTCTTTTGTTACAAAAGGAGAAATGATAAAAACTATCTTCATATTTGAAACCACTTTATAAAGAAAATGCTACATAAATTAACAAGGGGATCCTTTCATTTGTAAATAAAATCAATTAAAAATTACTGAACAACAGAATACAACTGCAAGATGCTCTTCTTGCTTGAAGTGATTGACTTGTTTGATGGATTTTTTTCTGCCTTAACTAAGGCAAAATTATGTCTGTGATGCATTGCAATATTTTGCATATTGCTTTGAAAAAAGAGAAAGCCTTAAGGAATTGCATGACATAGTGTTATCTGAGGGTTTTCTTTTTGTTTCTTGTATAAGAAAAAACTAGGATGCCATCCAGTTATCTATCAACAGGATTCCTTGCAGATTTAACATCTGGTGTATAGAAGAATCACAATTTTGTGCATATTATGTTAAGAGCTTTTGTTTAGAATCATCTTATATTTGCAGACATGGAACTGTTCCACATGTACACCAAGAAACACACCTTACCTAACCTGTGTTTTGAAATTACTACTATTAAATTCTATGAAAAAACATTGTAATTTACCACCCAAAGGAATACGATCACAGTGAAAGAATTTGCATCTGCTGTTGCTCTATGTTAACAGAACCAAACAAAAGAAGAAAGCATTAATATTCATTTGTTTTTATTTAGCTCAGAAAAGAGTCTGACATTGTTAAAGAAAGAGACACTGGGCTAATGAAATCCATAAATAGATTTGATGACATGTGGGAGGAAATCAGCTGGAGCAGCAAATGAGGAAAAAGAATTTGGTTCTTGAATTTTTCACAGATGAGAAAATCCCATCTGATATTAGGAAACAAGTCTGTGTTCTTGCTTTTTTCATTCTTTTTTTTTTCTTTGCAATAAAAACCTAGCATATGTTTATAATGACAAGAGATAAACTTTATTTGCTTCTGTAAAAATGGTAGCAGTGTCCTGTATTTCTGTGCATCAAATCTTGCAGTATCAGCATAATTCATTTGTTTACCTAATGGTTACTGCCATGGTATAAAAGTCACTCAGGAAACTCACAGTAGCTTCTCATTGTTTTTTGTATGTCCAAGCGTGGTCCTTCGTGACATTTGGGGATTTAAGTTTTTTAGTTTCACTTTTCTGCCTCTTACTCCAGAGCCATTCACATCCAAAATCGCTAGAACCATGCAGGCAGAAAATGTTACAATATCCAGATTTTCTTCTTGGTCTAGACCCCATACAAATTTTCTCAATGCTTTATGATTTTATGCATGACATCTGGCCTTTAATGCCTTTGTATTTCTAGGATTTAGTTGTCAGGCAGTTTGAATGATTATTTCCTGGTCTCTTGCAGCACTCAGTTAAGTTTCATCCTTGACAACCTTTGAAAAGTTGCTGTCTCTGCCTGAACAGAAACCTCACAATCTCAGACTCCATTAGAATTCTCTTGCTGAGAGACTCAGTGGTGTCCTACACAGTCTTCACTTCAGCTTAATACAGCTGGAAAGCAGCCAGTTAACTTGAAAACCATATTTCACTATTTCTGTTTCTTTATAGTCCCTGGCTGCAGGATTAGCCTCCAGCACCAAAGCAAAAGACTGCAGTGCTTTATTTCTATGAAGATAGTAATGGTGATACTAAATTGTTTAACTTAATAATGAAAAATAACTTTAAGGTTAGAAAAATACCATGTAAATTTTGAAATTTATGATGGGTTTAATCTGATTAGACACCAATTCAGTCACACCTTAGTTTTACCTTTCTCACATTTTCCCTTCCCTTCAGGTACCAGTGTATATCACCAATCATTTTAAAGTTAGAAAAAATAGGTAAAATTTAAAAAATTTACATTAAAATTGACATAAATTCACTATCATTTCTTGATATGATTCACTATCATTTCTTCAGTCATTTAGAAGGATTCAGTCAACTTGCACTCAGAATAGTTTTTGTAACAAAACCTTTCCCAAATAATACACTGTACTTTTAAAGACAATCCAGAACTTCCTGTGCTTATGCCAGCCTTGCTGGATGAGAGGAAGATATGAAGTGTTAGGATTTCTGTATCAAAATTCATGTCTCTGCCACTTCAGTGCACAAATCCAGTAAGTCTGACACTGGAATTTTTTCCAGAAGGGTCTGAGGCTTCAACCTGTGCAGTCTGAGGGTTTTGTGACCTTTGATAAATGGACAATACATTGTTTATGCTAATGAGAGCAGTTTCAGATAAAACACTTTACTAAAATTTCTAGAAGTCATTTACAGGACAACTAGTTTGGGAAAAAATTATTTTATCAAGTTTGCCTCCACTAATTAAATTATTAAAGACTCTTTTAAAAATGGATCTGGAGGAAATTCAATAAAGTTTGACAAAGTTAAACCAAAGCTGTTTTTTCTGTCAGTTCTGACTCAAGTCAGTCACTGCCCAAGCAGGGGACTGCCAGTGGATACACGTTCTGACTGCAGAGGAACAGAGCCTGCATGAGACCAGTCAGGATTAACACCAACATATCCCACACAAATGGATCAGGAACCTGAGGGGAGGAAACATTAGGAGTGACTTGGACCTGCAAACACATCAGTGAATACCATTCAGCCTTTCCTGAAGACACAGAGTACAAGATCCTGTTGCCATCAGAGTTGCAGGTAACAAGTATCTTCTATTTATAATTCAGATATTTTGACTATCACTGGTATAATTTTCATTTGCCTCTGCACACATACAAGAAAAAAACACATGCTAGAGCAAATGCTCTAAGATTTCAACAGAGAGTTACAGGGGTGTAATAAAGGAGAAAAAAATTAAGCCTTTGGAAAATTATTTTCCACAAAGGTACCTTAAAGTCCTTGGCTGAGCTAGCATACATTTGTTTTTCTGGAAAGAGCACATACACTATTGTAGCTGATTACTTTTCCAGATTTATTGACTTTGCTCTACTTACAAAATTATCATCAGCTCTCTAATGCCAATAACTGGAAGAGAGTTTCTAGATTTTTCATGTCAGGAATAAGGCCTTGACTTTCCTCAAAAGCATTCCAAGTATTTTTCCAGTATTTAGGCTTTCATCACTGGTTCTTTCTATCAGCTTCAGAGCAGAGGGAATAGTAGTGGAGTGACTATTAAGAGTCACAGTATTAAAGAGCGACTCTTTAATAGTAGACAGTATCAAGGAGACTTCTGAAAAAAAAAATCACCAGCCCTACCACTGTATTCATTGCATACTGGTCAGCAATCCTCCTAGGGCAGAAAAGAAAGCTGTACCTCCCTGTAAAACCAGGGAGCCCAAATATAAATTGTCTGAATAGAAGGAATGTAAGAAACAGGCAAGACTTTCTCAGAAGAGCACTGAGTCACTGGGCTGGCACCAGAGAACAGAGGCAGGAGTACCCAAGCATTCAGGAACATTCAGAATCTGACTCAAACTTCCATTTCCTGCAGAGTTGGCTCTTTTAAAGCATTGCTCTGAAGGAATGAGTTTTGCTGTCAGTATCTACTAGGAAGGAAAAGAGAGGTCAAGACATTTGGAATATCTCTTAGGAAATCTCCTTATTTTTAACAGCTCCATATGAATATTTACCAGAGAGAGAAGTCCAGAAATGTGGACTGTGTTCTCATGCCAGGTTGTGCTCAGAACTGGAGAACAAATGCTTACAAGCCCACCTATCCCTTTAACAGTATTACTGAGCTATCAACATTCTGAGCAGGACATGAGACAGTAAAAGAACAAATCAGCTGAAGTTACAGGAACACAGACTTGTAGCCCTGCACCAAGGAGAAACTATTGGGTCAAAATGCTGGACCCCAAGTAAATATACAACCTGTATTTAACACCAGGTAGTCTGGTACTTGTTAGTAGCACGAAGTATCCTCTCTACCATCATAAATTCTAATTAGCTGAATTTTGGCAGTTGTCCCTAATTTATGACCTCATTTGTTCTTACATAGAAATTTGTAATATACCAATCTAGAGAGTCTCCTAGTCCTAACCCTACACATAACATTATGCTTAATGTGCAGTAACCACAATTCACATCTCACCCTTGAAATATCAACATGGTAAGAAATTTCTTTTTCTTTGGATTATAAAGCAAAATAACCTACTTTGTCTTCTCTTGCTGTAACCTTCACCCTCCAAAACTTCTGTGTTTTATATAATAACACAGTAACCACTACCTGCTCCATGTGACATAGTAGTGCTAAACCTCCTTCCCCCCCAACCCCTTGCTGCTCACAGCTAATGGAAGACCTAGCCAAGAAATAATTTTAAGGCATGTCTGCACTAAAGAAATAGGATGTACTTCAGGAAACCCAGAGCCAAGCCCTGAGACCAGAGTTGGTATGTCTATGCAATTTAGTGCTAAATGGATTTATTTACACATGTCCAGAATGTCTTGGAATGCCTCACTAGGTCTATGCAAACATGATAAATGGCATGCAAACCCAACCTGACTTGTATCTGGTTCCTTCACAGATCTTTGCCTTGTGCTTCCTTTCATTTCTGTTTTTGAGGTCAATATGAGCACGTGGTCACTTCCCAACCTAACCATACAAATCAGCTGTGACTCTGGAAAATATAATGTATTCTGCAGCTCCATTTACTCGTTCTGTTGTTGAGTGTGTGCCTTAGACCTTTTTGCTTGTCTCTCTATCCTGACATGCCCTTTATTTTGTTTTAAGCATGTGTTTATACTTGGAAGCTATTAAAATACTAATGATAGAGTGAATCACTGTTATAACAAATACAGTCTATCTCCTGTTTTGCAGTATATGAATTAATCTGAGAAGACACTTTTGATAGCTCTGAAATTAAAGAAATTTGTAAAAAACAAAATAATCATGACACTTGAAACAGAATCCCTATTACTATACTTAATAAAATTGTTTCAAAGGCTCAGGGTGTGCAAAATGTTCTACACTCACCATTACAATTTTTTAATATCTTGTGTTTTTAAATTGTAGTCCACATGGCTTCCTCCCCATTTTTTATTTTGCATTTTAAAGTTGCAGTCCATGTGACTTCCTAATTTTTCCTCAATATGTCAAAATTTTTAATCACTTTCATCCTGAAAGAGTACTCAGAGTGCATGAAAATGCATAATGCCTACAGCCATACAGTCTCCAGCTGTGATCTTGTCAGAACTTATAAGATAAGTGGGTCTGTACTTGAGTGGCAGGGCTCTAAGAGCAGTACAAGTAAAAGTTTCACTGCTAAAGCAAGGGGTGACTCTTCCCAGGGTGCTGCACTGGGCCCTGCTGCCCTGTGTAGGTCGGGTTTGGTCATGCAGGCCAGCAGACAGAGCTTGTCCTCAAAAGAGCACCAGCCCCACAAAGCGGAGCAAAGTCTGACCGAGGGGCAGGCCAAGTTCCCACCTGAGTACTGTGTGTTGCTGTAGTGAGGTAGCTGGGCTTCCAAGGCACTGGAAACCAACATTGCTGGACAGCTTGTAGCCACCAAAACCTCAGAATATGCTTATCACTGTTAACTTGCTACAAAAAGTTGGTAGTCCAGAGATGCTGAATTCTAATCTGGGCAACTCTTCTTGCTAGAGCCTATTACTTTCAGATGACCTTGTTATTGTGCTTGAACACATTAATTGCTACACTTAATTTACTTCTTTGTTTTGTCTGTGATTCGTAACAGAGTGACTTCTGCATATTCCAGAGTTTGTATAAATCAAGGTTAAAACTCCAATGAATTTTGGAATACCTGTTGATAAACAATACTGAAGAACACAAGATATTTATCATTGTTAGTATTCACTGGCTGGGCTAATCCATATTCATAAATAATTCCTTGAATATGTGAAGCACTAACATTTATAGTTTAGATTTGTAATTATCTCTAGGATTAACAGACAAAAACAACATCTCCTTTGCTCTAATACTGCTCTACCCCAAGGACAAAAGAGAGAAGGAGACAGGCAGCTGTCCCTGTGCTGTGCTTGGTTTGTAAACAGCTCAAGTGCTTCTCGTCACAGATGCCACAGGAGCTGTGCACACACTGCTGAACAGACCCTGCCAGCCCCTGAGCTCAGGGTCCTGGCTGGGGCTTTCCATGACAACCATATTTTGTTGATACCATGCCTAGAATAAAGTATGTGCTAAGAAAGGACAATTTCATCAGGAAGAAGGTTTTGGTGGGGGTTTTTTTGTTTGTTTTTGATTGTAAACTTAAACATCTCTGATCCAGTGTTTTGTATTTACAAAAAATATTCCATGCACTAGATATTGTTTCCAATCTTATTCTGTTACAAAACATAATGCAAAATACGGACAAGAAAGAAAGAAAAAGTAAATTATTAACAATTTTAATAGTTTTCCTGCACACTGACATATTATAAATTGCTTATCAGCAGTGGTGCAGCTAGATGGAGAGGCTGACACCAGCTTGTGGCTGCAAATGTTTACAGAAATGCAATTTTAGCAATACAAGCCCTGATCCCAGCCACAGTGCTAAAGCTAAGAAGTTGGTGTGCAAGGGTCCTGCTGCCCCTGCCAGCTGAAGGCTTTTGAGCAGCTAGAATCAGCTTCCTGTGACTATCAACTTCACAACAGCTTTTTGTCATAAAAACCATGCAAAGTTAGTTTAACATCATACAGAAGCAGGCCCAGAATATTTTGGTCCCATATTTTGTGACAGTAACGCATGTAATATGTCTTGAAAATGTAATAACATTTCAGGCAGCAAACCTGCTCACTGTGGAAATGCCTCTGACACTTTAAATACTCAGTATCATTAATTCATATTAGGGATAAAACCCCTCAAACTCCTTCTTTAAATTATATAGCAATTCTGAAATTAAAAAAACACAATAAAACAAAAAATAAACCACCAACCCCCCACCCAGACCCCGGATTAATTGAATAAATGCAATCTGTAGCTACATTCTTATGCCAAACTTCAGTCTGGAACATTTTAGAGCCAAAAGACAAGCTCAGGAAAACAGGGATTTTAAACAAGAACTGCCATGACTGCCAAGGTAAGAATATGAATGGTTGTTCTGCAACACCTATTGAACCCTTTTTTGAGCCAACAGTAATGTATCAAAACCAGTCTGTAATAAACATTTTAGATTAGGTCTAATAGATAGACATTCGGGTTTAATATTTTAGAGATTCAAAGTCATTGGATCAAATTCATTCCTGGTGAAACACAAATCTCCCAAATCACTCATGATAAAGCTATTCCATACAAAGTTCTGTTTGTGAGGGTCTCATGAAGATATTTCCTTACTTTAGCTATGCTGTAAAACTTGCTGTGGCCATGATGACAAAGATTGATACAGAGAACATCACAGCCTTTCTTTAATTTTCACTTTTTACACTGCTGAGTGTCTTCTCTCCTTCTTTCTAAAAAGGCAATGGAAAAATAGACTCAAAAAAGCGGTTGCAAGTTCTAGAGTAGTTCTGAAAGTCACAGCAAACAACTGAAATGTGCAGGCACTTCATTTGCCATGAGAAGAGTTTGGTGTGTAACTAATTAAAATACCCCAGATATCACTCACTATAGACAGAAAAAAAAATAAAGCCTGGCCTAAATGGAAAAGAATGTGGGAATCAAAACAGATTGGCTAAAGTGAAGGGTACAGAAATGATCAAGAGTTGTATAGAAATAAACCTCAAATGAACATATTGCCTTGAGAAAATGAAACTTGCAGAATTATTTCCAGCCCCAAATTCTGAGTGGATTGGACAAGAAATGACAATATCAGATTAGCTTGGATTCATTTAGGTTTCTTTGACAACTGGTTTTCTAACCCAAAAGGATCTAGACTAGCTGGAGTCCAGGAAAGCAGCACATAGGAGTCCATTAGCTGAGATGAAGAAGGTGAGGACTGAAAAACTAATTGTCAGAGAGCAAGGGATATGGATTAGTAGAAGATAATGTATCAGCAACAGAAGATTGGAAGGCTAGACAGAAATAGAGACAGAGTAATAGAAACAGAATGAACTTGGTATCATAAAACATCAGGCCTTAATGGCCTAATTAAGAAACCCAACAAACCCACAACTCCTGACATAAAATAGGAGTTCTTCAGTGTAAAAGTGACTGAAAAATATATGGATATGCAATCTGAATGTAAGATAACAACAAGCTGCCACAGTGGCACCCATGAAAGTAACAGAGACATCATCCACTTTATTAAAAGCAGGTAATGCTTGAGGGAAGAATACACACATTAAACAGCTTTGACTACAGTATTGTCGTCATAATTTTGCTCAAATGAAGGGGGCTGGTGAAGCCTGACTTCTACTAACAAATGAAAGCAGAGAATGGATAGAAGCCCATTAGTGTCTATAAATACATCACAGGGATAAATGCCAGGAAGGGGAAAGATCTCTTTGTGTGAAAATAGAAGATGCTGGCACAAGAATAAAGCAGCATGAGCTTTCCCTGAATAAACTGAAAATTGGATATCAACAGAAGGTTTTTAACCAAAGGAATGACTTTTTTTTGTGAGTAACTTCCCCACAGGCACAGCAGACCCAGTCCCTTGCTGAGCTCCTTGGAAGCAGTGACAGGAGCCTGCACTGACTGGGAGTGCAACTTCCTCACCTCCAGGATCCTCTCCAGTTTTCTTATTACTTCAGTGGAGGCCTGGTGAAAGCCTAGGAGTTGACATAATAAGGCAAGACATAATAAGGACCTGCAGACAGAAGCTGAATGTGCAGTCTCAGAGATTTACTCTTCTCACTGCTGAAGTATTAGCATTAATCTTCCTGGCACATGGGAACAGTTCTGTAAGACTAATAGGAGATGTATTTGCAAGATCTCTGACTCCCTCAGACTTCTGAAATACAGTATCACAGACACAGCATTGCTACCCAAATTCTTTCTAATACTTCAATCCCAATTCCAATAACAGGAACTAAAGCTGGGGCACATCAGGGAAGCTCGTTGACATTGACACAAGGCAGAAAGTTGAGAAATACTTTACAGATCTAAAAATAAAACCAAGCAGACATAAGCCAGTGAATTTTTTCCACAGACCTCTTTGTTTTGCTTTCACTGCT
>VYZP01055600.1:0-15413 GCA_013400635.1 Hypocryptadius cinnamomeus
TCCAAAATTCTCAGCATCCAGAACTCCAACAAGGAACTTCCTTCAAAAGTTTGATAACAAAAGTATTTTTCCCCTTGGGCTGTTAACCAGGTAAGAAAACTCAGTTTTTGAGGCTGTTGGTTAAAAACCTGGAGCTGTTTATCCAGCCTGAGTTCTGTGGGAACACCACCTCCTCTTTACTTTATTTTTTTTTCAGCTGAGCCATGACTTTTTTGGCATGGAGACACCACTGCTGGTTTATTCCTTGCCTCAGATAGCTCCAAAGCACACAGATAAGCTTTGACCCTACCACTGGTGCCCTTTTCTGCCAAGGTTGTTGGCTGGCACGGGGAGCAGCAGTTTGTGATTAATCAAAGTGTTCATTAGAGCCATTTATTTTCCACGGGAGCAGCACAGAGGTGGTGACTGGAGGTGGTGGCAGTGACATTGCGTGAGCAGGATCCCTGTCCAAGGGCTGCAGCGTAATTATGGGACTGCTCTCATTTGCATATTGCCAGGATGCTGCCAGTAAATATTAATGGATTACTTTTTGTTCATTTAGCCTGTGTTTTTGAAAGATGCCTAAAAACAAAAAGATCATATCTGTATGTTGTTTTTTAATTTATTTTCACCTTTTTGTCTCCTTTGGAGACCCCTGGTGTATCAGCACTTTGTTTACCACAAATTAAACCTTAGCTGATTGTTTACCAGACTGAAGACCCTTGTGCATTACTCCAGCACTTTCCCTTTTTTTAATAATCACAACCTGGGATTCATTTGCAAGAGGCCCTAATCTGCATGAGAATTATACAATTAACTTTTGATTAACCGCCTAGTTCTTTTGGAAACCGCAGTGTATAGGATACTCTGCATTTAAATAATTTTCCTTAAATTGGGAGCAGGCCTTTCATTAAAGCGGCGAGTTTGACTAAACAACAACATTTGGAGATAATCAGGGTCAAGACAATAGGCAAGGCTGCAAGGCTAGAATGTCATCTTTAAATATAACAGCTGAGATAAAGGCACCCAGATTGCGCCTTATCGAAACACAAAAAATCAAAGCTCTCTCTTGTCTGTGGCAAAATACCAGGCCCTGGTGTTTAGGGCTCCCATTGTTTGGGCCTGGAAGGTGGCAGGATTTGCATTCAGAGAGCCGGGTCTAACACACATTACATCACGTAGGGTACTTATCTCGGAGTCTGACAATAATTATCAGGAAGAATATACTCAGAATGACTTTTTTGTGATTTTTATGCATCCCCAACACAAGGAAAGGGAGATAACAGCATTATGAAAAAGGGGAGAGTCTCCAAAGGCTCTCCCTGGAGCTGCGTTCTTCGATTAAATTTGCTATGCCACTTTGGTGTGCTGAACAAGTGGAAAGAAAGACTGTGAGGCTTTTATAGAGGGTAATAATAGTCCTGAACACAGCCCTTAGCAAAAGATAAGATCCATTGTCAAAACAAACAAAAGGAGCGGTATTAAACACCACTCGAAGAATATCTATGAGCAAAGTTTGAAATCCTTGCCTCTTTTTCATACCTTGAACCTGGCTCTGTGGCATGGCCATCTTCTAACCCCGCATTTTTGCCAGCCCAGAGGTTTCCACTGAGGCTTTTCCCCCTGTTCTGCTCCAAGGGGGTTTGTGGTGGGATCTATCCATGGTTCCAGGGAAGAGATTTAAACCATCACGGCCCAAGTTTGGTGTCTTTCCTACAGGGGATTTTTTGGGCATATTTGTTGCCAAAAGAGTATTTTGTTCCTGCAGTGCCTTTGCTGAGGGGTGCTGCAATAGTTTAATGCTCATTTTTCACAGGGGGATTGTGGCCTTGCACCAGAGCTCGTCTCCAGGTCAGCACAGGACAGCTGAGGGTGGTGAACACCAAATCGATTTGCAGAGCCTGGAGTGCCATAAAAAGGGGGAATGGTTCCCACTGCCAGAGGGCAGGGCTGGATGGGATATTGGGAATTAGGAATTGTTCCCTGGGAGGGTGGGCAGGCCCTGTCACAGGGTGCCCAGAGCAGCTGGGGCTGCCCCTGGATCCCTGGCAGTGCCCAAGGCCAGGGTGGACACTGGGGCTGGGAGCACCTGGGACAGTGGGAGGTGTGGAACAAGATGGGTTTAAGGTCTCTTCCAGCCCCAAACAGTCTGGGATTCTGTGATTGTAGGAAATAGATTAGGAAACAGCTGAGGCATTTCTCAACATCCTCCCTCAGTCTGCCAACACCTCCATAAAGCCACAGGAGAACTTTTCCTGGGATTGTGCCTTGTGCACCCCTTCCAGAAGAGCTGTGAGGGCACAAACTGTGTGTTGGCAGCAGGAGCAGCTCCGTCCCTGCAGCTGCTGGAGCAGCCAGAGCTGAGCAGGGCTGAGCTCAGCTGCTGCTCCTGCTTTTCCTCCTGCTGCCTCCCTCCTGCTCCACAGGGCTCTCCAGGAGAGCTCCTGGAGCTGAGTCACAGCTCAGACCTGGGCACTGATCAGGGAGGAAGGGCTGGAGAGGAGGGTGCTGGAGCCCAGGGAAGGGAATGATTCATTTGGCACCTCAGAAAGTTCCGAAGTGCAACCCTGGCAAAGCTTTGGTGCTTCAGATCAGTATCTTTAGAAAGGTGTGACCCTTTCAAATCTTTGTTTCAGCCTTCTGCTTTCTCCCCCACCTTTCTCTAATCCTTCTCCTAAGTTTTACTGTTTCCAGGGGACCGCATTCTTCTCCTAAACTGAAGGAGGTCTTCCTTCTGTTCCCTTCCTGCATGTTTTGCCCATTTCTCCCCCCCCAGCAGGCACTGCACCTTCTTGTTACTGCATTGTTGAGTCACTCCTGGAATTCAGTCCTTCATTAGAATGTTCTCTATGCCAATGACAGAGAATGTCTTAAAATGCACGAGCAGTCCCAAGCACTCAGGAATCGAGGTGAGTCTCCCAGATCATGTCTAAAAAATAAGATTCTTAAAAGAAAAATGTCATTTGCAGCCCTGTATTTGGCTGCTGCCTTTTTTTTTTAAGTTGGGGCTTTTTTAATTTTTTTTTTTAGATTAATCTTATGGGTACTTAAAGAAAAAAAAAAACAGGCGAAGGGAAGGAAGGAATGTGAGAAGTACAAAAGCTCAGCTTTGTGAGTAATGTGAAGTATCACGGGGCTTGTGATTAAATCTGTATATAACATTTGAATGCAGCAGGAGGAGATACTTTATTTCCTGAGTAAATCAAAGTGCTCTGATATGGAATAAACTGCAAGAGTGTATTTATAGGCTCCAGGGCCTCACACCCACTCCAGGGCACAGCAGCCACCAGCAGCAGCCCTACAGCCCAAGGGTTTCTCTGATTTGGGGTGTGGGGCTGATGCCTTGTGCAGGCTGCCCTAGAGCANGGTGGGTGGTGATGAGGGACCTGCCAGTGCTTCCCAAGCTGTTTCCTCAGCTGATCTCTCAGGATTTATGAGTGATGCCACAGCTCTGGATTCATGGAAAGATGACAGACAGGCCTTCCACTGACACAAACTGGCTGAAAGAGATGTCCCACACCCCAGAACAACAGGCTCAGTATGTAAACTGGGGGGACTGGCTGGCAGGCACCACTTGTGGCTGGGAGATGGGCTGGGGATTGGTCAGTGCGTGCTGAGAGATTGTGTTGGGCATCACTTGTTTCTCCTGGATTTTGTTACTCTTTCTCCCTCTCCTTGTAATTTCTATTGTCATGATTATGATTATTATAATAATAACCACTACTATTATCATTATTACTATTATTATTATTATCATCATATCAATATCACAAATACTTTTAATAATACTAATGTAATAATAACAATAATAATGGTTGGTTTTGTTGCTGTTAAAGGAGAAGCCACTGCCTGAGCATTCTCACATAAATCAAGGATTCACCATCCCTGGAGGTGTTCAAAACACCTCTGGATGTGGCACTCAAGGACATGTTTGAGCAGTAACACCTGAAACTCTGCAATGGGGACACCAGGAGATCACAGGAAGGACTCAAGTCTCTGCCACCAAACAAAAATCCCATGGCAGTGCCAGGGTGTGCTCTCTTTTTTTGGAAAGAATGGGACAAACTTGACTTTCCTTCGTGCTACCAGCATGGCTGGAATTCCAAATCAGTCTGACTGCGAAGGACTGCTCAGCTCCATCCCTGATTTCCAGCTGTGTTTCCTGGGAAGAGCTCCTTTCTCTTCCTGCCAGCACCCAGGACCACCTAGACTTTTTGAAGGTATTGGGACTGAAATTGGCCAGCTCAGACTTTTAATTGGCTCATCTATGTTAAATATCTTTGCAGGACTGAAACAACCTCTGCAAAGCTGCCAGTAGTGATTTCATGGTTATCATAAATTTTGAACTCTCTTTAAACCAAAGTGCAGCTTCAGCTGATGCTCCTCAAGACCTGGCAGACAGCAGTGGATGCTTTTCTTCCAGACAATGCCTTCCTTCTTTCCAGGTCTTGAATTAAAAAGAAAGGTGTGAAAACCAGCATCTTGTACAGATAAAAAGAGATGCTCACTTATGTCCTGACAGAGTGGAGAGGCCTTGGGGGATCCTGAAAGCATCTCCAGCCAGAAGGGATGTGAGAGGGCAGCAGGAGCCCCTCCACGAGACAGAACCTGGCAGGCAAGTCAGGAATTATCATCTTTAAAAAACTGCTGTGGCAAGCAGGAAGGGAGGCAGAAAACCTTGGAGATCCGACAGCAGCTGTGGTTTACAAACAAATCTATTGAAATGGGAGTTTTCCCAGGAATTTCTGCTCTTTGCCCTGCACTGATAACCAGGAGTGTCCTGGGGTGTCCTTTCCAACGTGGGCAGAGCCATGTTTGGGTCTCACACTGGCTGATATTCCTTCTCCTGCTCTTGGCTGATTTATGAGCTGTCCTTTTCCCTGCCTGTGCCTGACAACAGCACCTGGGCAGGGAGCAGGGAAGAACAAGGCTCCTGCTGGGCTCCTGAGGAGCAGGAACAGATGCTGCAGCAGGGATGTGAGGCTGAGCTGCCCACTGAGCTCCTGATGCTGCTCCCAGCAAGCCAGGCAGCTCATGGGGGACAGAATTCCCGTTAATTTGATATGCTGGGAGCACCTGGATTAGGTCCCTGTTACTGGGGCTGTGTGAATTTACAGTTTTATTCTTGTCCATAATACAGCCTGGGGTTTATTTCCTCTGTCCCACCTTCCTGGGGCTGGGAAAGGAGGAGAGGGATGCACCTGGGAACTGGGAATGCATTGCCTTCCTGAAAGTCCAAACCTAACCCATAAACTTTCTTATTTCATTTTATAAACCATCCATTGGCATCCTCTCCTAATTAGCGACTTTAAAAAAGCATAACTTGCTAACACTTGTAATATTTTTCCCAATACTTCTCTGGAATTTTTTCCCAGAAAATCTTGGTGAGCTGTGGTTTAATCTAAATATGCTTAAATTGGAATTTTTCACAAGATTTTTTGCTCTTTGCTCTGAATTAATAACCAGGAACATGGGAGTTGTGTGTGGGAGGAGGGTAACAGGACTTATTTCCAGATTTTGGAATTAGCACATCCAGGCAGAAGTTCCTATTGACATAACATTTTTTACTGATAAAAATCAAAGTTTCACGGCCACATTTACAAATAATGGCACAGATCCTCGTTATCTTCACATCTCTGTCAGCCAAGTCACCATTAATTGGCTAAAATATTAAAGATAGGTTGTCATCACCTGTGACCACCTCATTTATAGCCCTGGATGACAGGAAAATGAGAGTATTGACAAGGCTGACAGACAGCGAATTTGGGAAGGAAGGATGCTTAAGAGGAAAGAGCAAGACTCCAATTTTGGTCACTTTAAATTAGAATTTGCAGGAAGAGGTGTCAACAGAGAGAGAGAGAGGCAAGGCTGAATGAAAGGAGACAAATTGGGAGCAGGGAGGTAGATCTGAGAGTCATTTCTGTAAAAATAGACATTAAATATCTGTAAGCTGCTCCATCCTCACTGTCAGGAGAAGCAGAAGGTGTTTCATGGAATATTCTAGAGAAGAAGGTGAAGAGGATGGAAGAGGAAAATAAAACTGAAGGGGAAGAGAAACAGATGCAGAAATTTCCAGAGCAGCTCATGAATCCTGGGCTTTGGTCAAAGGAGGAGTAAAGGCTGCTGGAATTGGGTTGGAATTCAGATGAAGATGGACAGAACTGGAGAGTTGCCCATGATTCCCCTGAGAAGGGAGCTTTTCTCAGAGCTGAACCTCAGCATTGCCCTACCTGAGCCATTCTGGGCCCTTTTTCAGATCAACCCACAGGCAAACCATGCTCTTGTATGATGTGGGAATAGAAGCTTCCAGCTGTTGCTCTGGGTGGATTATTCAACCTCAGCCAGCTCAGTTATTGCATGGCTCTCAGAGATACCAAAAATAGCAGTGCATGGGGAGGGCATTTGGAGTACTCAGCAGCTTCTGAGCCATTCTCCTACAGAATTTTGTTTATTTATTTGCTTGTTTGTTTGTTTGGTTTTTTTTAAGGCAAACTCTCTTTTAGAGCAGAGATGTGATATCTGTGTTATACAAAAAATGGATCCAGGACAAACCCTTCAGTGTCCTGTCCAAAGTGAATCTGTGTGGCCCATCACAGCAAAAAGGTGAGGGGTGAGGAATTGTTACTGCAGCTGTGCAGGTGGGGAGATGGGATGGAGAAAGGGAGAAGCTCAAGGTGACATGGAGGGTTGGGGGCAGAGCTGGAAGCAGAACCCAGGCTCTTTCCCCCAGTCAGTGTATCAATAACATCAATGACACCTCACCTCCTGCAGCATTACCTCAGTGAGGATCTCATTGCTAAAAACCTTGTGTGATTAATCAGGGCTGCTGGAAACAGCGCTGGGCACAAGGCTCCTGCTCTGCAGTCATTGCTGGTTCTCCCTCAAATTAAAGAGGATGGTTGAAGGCATTGATGGCCTCATCCTCAGGAAGAGCTATGGTGGGGTCGAGCTGTATTTTGTGCTCTCTCACCTTTAAACTGTCTTGGCAGCCCTGCAAAGGCAGAGAGCAGTGATGTATTTCTGATTGCTGCCTTTTAGCTTGGCAAAACAACTCCTAAAGCCAATTTGGAGCTGTTCCAGGACCGTTGCTTGTGGTGGAGGTGCTGCCAGAGCCACTGAACAACAGCAGATATGAAAATGAATCATTCCAGAGCATCTGTTTTGCACTGCTCCCAGTCTAGGAGGAGAGGAAAGCAAATGAGTCGGCAGAGCTGGTGCTGAGCAGAAGTTATTGGTGAGTGGCTGAATTCACAGCTCTCCTTTCTTTTTGAATTATCTTTTTTTTGACTTCCTGACTCAGAGGAGCCTCATCTCTGGCTGGCACTGAGTGAGAGCTCTCCAGTTACAGCCCAGGAATGTTAGAGGAGAGCTCCTCATGCATTATCACATTATTTTTGCTATCAGCTCGAGGAAATGGACACTTGATTCATCTTCTCCCATCTATTGATTCAATCCTCCTTTTAATTCAGCACTGGAGCAGGCTCTTAGCCTGCATTCACATTGCACTAAGATAATAGACCCTGATAGCTGCTCTCCTGATCCATTATGGAACAGGGACACAATAGTTTTGTTTCTGTGTGTGAGGAGCTATCGACTCCCTCTGCTGCACTCACAGCACTCGCTGTCCCCACTCCTGGATGTCTCAATGGCTTTCACCACCTGGGGCATTGGTGGGAGCTGCTCTGAAGAGCAGACACAAAGCCTTGGCCAATGCCTTTTGCCCTGGAAAGACACCCAACCCTCTGCCTGGAACTCCCATGGAGTGGATTAAGGCTTGAGGAAAACAAACTCCATCTCTGCCATCGCCATCCATCATCCTTTTCCATTTCCCAGGCTGCCAGCCCCAGGAAGGTTTGTGCTGGCTGGGTCCCTTCCTCCACCAGCATCCACCAGGGATCCTTCAGCTTGTCCTTCAGGCACCTCCAAGCTCCAGCCCAGCTCTCTGTGTGCACAGACCATCCCCACTGATCTGAGGACTGAGAACTGCTCATTTATCTATTTATTTATTTATTTATTTATTTTACTTTTTGAATTTTTTTCCTATTTTCATATTTATTTTATTTATTTGTCAGTGTCAGCCTGCCTTGTCTCACCCACACGCAGCTGCTGCCTTAGGATTCTACAAGCTCCCAAAGTCATGGAATCATGGAAAGGTTTGGGGGGAAGGGACCTTAAATCCCATCCAGTGCCATGGCAGGGACACCTTCCACTGTCCCAGGCTGCTCCAACCCCAATGTCCAGCCTGGCCTTGGGCACTGCCAGGGATCCAGGGGCAGCCACAGCCTCTCTGGGAGAAATTTAAATCCTGGGCAGGCACTCAAGAACCCTTTTCTTTCATTCACAAATAAGTGATATTCTATTAATTCTCAGTTTGGGATGATCTTCTGAACAACGTGCAAGATAGAAAATGAGATATACAGAGTGGAATTTCTTTTTTTAAATCTCTCCCCAGACCTGCCTTTTCCTCTAACAGAGTTGCAGGGATCCATTTCCTGTCTGTTTCTATTTCTCATCCAGGATAAAATATATCAAATGTTAATTATGTTGTCACAGAAAAAAAAAAAAGTTTTGTTTTGTCCTAGAATACACTTTAAAAAAATTAATACAATGTGTTAAAACGTGCTAGTTCTAATTGTTGCTGCCATGGAAAAGGTGCAGCTGAATTAAATTAATCCATGGGAGACTTGTTTTGTTCTGCAGTAACTACCACTGTTCCTTGAAAGGCCGTGATTTTTTTTTCCCAGCTCCTTATCTGAAAAGGTTTGCCATGTCTTCATGCCAGCACTTGTCATGCTTTAGAAAAATCACAAGCAGCAAAAAGTCAGAATTGTCAGTTCAGAAGACACTGCTTGTTCCACTGGGTAAAAGCCGAGGAAGCAACGTCGGCAAACGATCTTTAGGAAGAGGAAAAAAATAAAAACCCCCGATGGAAGCAGCAGTGGAATGAAGATAAAAAGGGTTGCAGGCTTTATTCTCATTGAAGGTTGGCAACAGGAAAGCTGTTGGAGTAGAAGAAGAATATCTGATAGGTCATCTGTTGTGTAATGAAGAATAGAAGACAGGCGAGGAGAAGCAAGGTGATTCCAAACCTCTGAGGGATGGAAGATCTTGGGAGAGAAACATGAAAGCAATACCTTTATAAACTGACCAAATTTAATTTACTATCAACGAGCCTTGTAAGGCTGCGGGCTGACAAAATCCATTTGTAATGCTGTGGGTAAGGCTGAAGCCAGGCATTTTTCTCCTGTGGAATCATTTTATTATGTATTCCTTTCTTTTTGGTGCAGGTTTTCTGATTAAAAATTACCATGAGCATGTCAAATATTTCCTTGTCCTTCTGGTATCTGGGCTTAGTTACCCCATAACTGATCCCACATATCCATCTTCAATAGGCACAAGTGAAGGGGGGACAAAAGCAGATAAATATGTTGTCATTTAAAATGCACAGTTTCCTGCAAAATGTCCATATGGTTCTGCTCTGGATGTTCCTTGAGAGACACTGGATTTGTCAGGATGTTTTGCTGCAATATTTTCAATGCATCTTATCAAATGCATTCCTGATTTCAAGTGGGAAGTCAGGAAATGCTCTGCATAAGGTCCTGAGTGTTTTTCCTTTTGTTTGTGACACACTGAGAGATATGAAATCTGGATCCTTTTGCTGAGGATGGGATGGGATGGGATGGGATGGGATAAGAGCAGATTTTCACTGGGTAATGAGAATGGCTTGTGTACCAGCATCTCCAGGCCAGTCTGGGCTCTCCTTGGCTGTGTGGAAAGAGAAAAATGGGTTTAAAATTTAATTTCTAATTCAGTGGTGGGCACAGTGACTAAATCCTGCCACTGTTTCCAAGGTCTGGTAGGAATTTAACAGGCTGGGAGAGCCAGGCTGTTCATCCTGGAGAGGAGAAGGCTCCAGGGAGAGCTCAGAGCCCCTGCCAGGGCCTGAACAGGCTCCAGGAGAGCTGGAGAGGGACTGGGGACAAGGGATGGAGGGACAGGACACAGGGAATGGCTTTAAGCTGGAAAAGGGTAGATTTGGATTGGATTTTGAGAAGGAATTGTTCCCTGGGGGGATGAGGAGGAGTTGGAATAGAATTCCCAGATTTGCTGTGGCTGCCCCTGGATCCCTGGCAGTGTCCAAGGCCAGGTTGGACACTGGGGCTGGGAGCACCTGGGACAGTAGAAGGTGTCCCTGGCCATGGCAGGGGGTGGAAGGGGATGATTTTTAAGGTCCCTTCCAGCCCAAACCTTTCCATAATTCCATGAGTGTGAATTTTCACTCTCCATGCAGGGAGCTGTTTGCTCTGTGAGGAGCCCCAGTGTCGTGCGGTTCTGTGATTTAGTTCAGGAGGAGCAAGAAACAGCCAAGATTCTGTTTTCTAGGCCTGGGTTGCATCAGCAGGACTCCTCCTTGGTCTTCCACAGCTTGGAAAGGAGTAGGATTGGGATCCTTCACACTTCCATGAGCCTCAACATTTCTTTGAAGGTAAAATGAGTGGAGGAAGTGGAGAAGAGGGGAAAGTTTCCTGTTATAGACAACAACAGCTTTGGAGAACTGTGTCTGGTTTTAACCCTGACTTGATGGGTCAGATCTGCAGGAGGAGGAGTTCTTTCTCCTTGATCATGGAAAATTGGATGGAAAGGGTTAATTTTAGGGTTAAATGGGGTTAATTTTATAAAAGGATTGAGCTGGAGGGGGGAGCACCTTTAGCACCACAGGTGAGCACATTTCAGAGATGATCTCTATGATGTAACGTAGAAAAATGTCAGGGTTGTGATGTCATAGAATACCCAAAAGTAAAAAGAGTCTAAATAGCATTTCATTGCATTGTAACATTCTTTGCATTGTGCATTCTTTGCAATTAGAATTCTTCACCAGTAGAGTTTCTCAACTCATTATAAGAAGCTCTGTGCATGGACATGCTCGTTTTATTTCATCTTGTTTTACAAATCTAATAGAAAAAAAGCCAGCTAAATTAGGCTAAACCACTTGATTCTGCTCTGCCCTTTTAAATGCTGTAAAGTAAGAAGATTATGTTACCCCCTTCCCCATAAATCAGGATTAAACTGGTGTTTTCAGGGTTTTGTGCCAACAAAATCCCCAATTTGCTGAGCTCAAATTCTTTAATCTGAAGCCAGAGGCCAGAAGAGGAGATGCACTTTGGAAAGTGCAACTACCATGTTGTGTATTTGGAAAAATTAGGAATTTTTCCTTAAACTATCAGTGCTCCTTTCCTCCTGCCATGGGAAGGGTGAGTTTCTTATCTCTAGAACCACTTTGCTTTCTCAGTGTTTTCTTGTTTCTCTCCCACTTGTATTAGAATTGGAAAATTTCACCTGCAGCACAACATGCATCTATTAAAATCCGTGCCAACCTCCCCATCTCATTTTTAAGTGAACGTGAGTTTTCCTTCGTAAAATTCCAGTGGGCAATGAATTAAAAATGACAACTCTATATACGGTGAAAACAAGAAAATAAAATATACAAAACATTGCTAATGATCAGTTCTTGAAAAATTTACCAGACACATTCTACCCAGGGAGATAAACTCATTAGCAGAAACTGATAGGAAAGCTGAGAAACTCCAGGATGAGGCTCAGGCACAACATATTCAAATGAAATCTCTTTCACAGAATAGTTTTGTTTCTTTCCCCGAAATATTTAGCAGCAGCATGTATTGCTTTTTTAAAAAAAAACAAACCTAGAGGTGTCTGGGAGGTGATGGCATCTTGTTAATCATGTTTACCTGCTGGGAGCTGTTCTCCCCTTGGGGAAGGAGAAGACCTAATGATGTGCCAAAAATGTTCCCCGTTTTATCAGGAGGGTGCTGCTCAGCCACAGCCCATCCCTGGCCCCAGAGCAATCCTGGATGTTGCCTCCTCTGGATCCAAGGGTGAGTTACAGACCTGGGCATGCTCCAAAGCCACCCAGACCATCCCTGCACTGCCAGCACTCAATAAATTGTAATAATTAATGAAATCTGGGTGGCCTCACTCGATGACATTGGGGACAACCCGACCCATCAACGTCCTGCTTGTGGCACTTGAATGCTGCCACCTTCCAGGAACAGACAATTGTTTCACACCTCATTTGCAAACTAAAGGAGATAGAGAATGAATTAAACTTCCTGCAAACACTCAGGAGGTTTACAAAGAGTCCTATCTCTAAGTCTACTGTACTATTTGCATAAAAGAATTCAGTATCAATGTAATTATTAATGATAATTCTCAAGCAGTTGTGCTGCTTCAGGATTTTTCAGATTAAGAATGTAATGAATTAGTAATAAAATCTGAACACAAATTTATTCCTAAACACAATTTCCTTCCTGGCTGTGAATCTCCTTGTATTTATTATAAAAGATGTACTTGTTGAAGCAGCTTTCCTCCGGCGGCGCGGTTTAAAGGCACATGTCTTCAACAAACTCAAATTCCTGTCAGCAAACCACTTTAGGAGAAGCTTTCCTGTTCTTTGGGCAGCAAGAGGATGTGACTGATATGTTCTTAATATGAAATATCTTCCAAGAATCCACCTCACCCGACGTGCAATGCTGGCAGCGCCGAGGAGGGCGAGCCCTGGGAGAACTTGAGCTGCTCCTCTCCCTGTGAAACCCGCAGGAGCCAGCCTAACAGCCCTGCCTAAGTGACAAAGCCAGGCCTGTTTGCTCTTGGTTGTGGTCTGGGGACTAAAGATCTTATGTGGATTGTTGGAGTTCTGGATGCTGAGAGTTTTAGACTTTCTGTGCTGACAGAGAGAGCACTGCATTTGACCTGAGGCCGTGCAGAAGGCTCCCAAAATTGATTGATAGCACTGGGATTGTGGGTGTGTAGTTTGAATAGAAGTGTGTGATATCACAGGGTGGAAAACTTGGAGTTTGGGGTTTTAAAATATAGTAATATATATGAAGGAATGTGAAGGTTTTAGGGAGGAGGCTGGTTGTTCTTCACCTTCTCCCTTCTTCTCCATGGGTTTTGGTGGTATTTTGTTATTGGACAGAAAAGTTCACAGTGTGGACTTTGAGTGATTAGTTATTGGGTTAAAAGTGAAAATAATTTAGGTGTCATTTCTTACTTGGATAGTTTAACCTTAAAAGGCCTTGTAACAAGAGATAGTTGGCCATTTTGTGCCTTGTTAATAAAAGATTGCAGAACTCATTGCTGTGAGACTGTAACATTGATAAGAAATAATAATCACCTGAGTCTGAACTACTCTCTCAAGTGCCTTCAATCCCAACCTCCACAGAGGTAGAAAAAAGAAGCCAAAAACCAGCAGTGGATGATCTTGTGAGTGTACTTTTTATGGCTTCATCAATTTCTTTTGGAATTGGTTAAGCATCTACTGGCACACTAACTAGACAGGTGGAAAATGTTTTTTCTGGGGTTGTGTTGGGCAGACATATGGTATCTAAACTTGATATATTAGCTAAAGTCACCTAAAGAGTGGTTCTAGATTGGCTAACTGGTAAATTTGTATTATTAAAAGTAAGTAAAGTAAAAAAGTAGAAGCATAATGTTTGATTGAGAGCTATATTTTTCTTAAACTATTATCTAACAAAAAATTCTACAACACTACTGATTCTTACACTTACAAAGAAATCTAAAGTTCACAGTTTTCTGCGGGTGAAACATGAGATGTTAGGTGTAAGTTGGAATGTCTGTGTGACTCACCTGTGTGTGTTTGCTTCTTTGGTTGTGGAATGATCAGTATTTTCTTGTGCTCAATAGGGTTTCATGTTCTTTGTTACAGCAGTGTGGCTGTCCCTGCACTCCTGAGGTAAATCCAGGTAAATTCATTTTGGGAATAGCCTGCCTTGACTCCCCCAGTCATTAACACACCCCTTTATCTGCTCCCTTGTGTGGCAATAGATCTGTGACACCCCAAATCTGCACCTCAGCCACCTGTCCTGCACTCCAGGGAGTCATTAGGAGAGACAGGATGAATCCCAGATGTTGGAAAAACATGGCAGCACTTCATGGAACACACCTGGGACAAATAAACCCCAAAATTTTGGTGTTTGTTGGGCACCACAAGGTAAGCGAGTACTTTTTATGTGGAGGTGGTCACACATTTTGATTTAATTTTTTTTTTCCAAGCCCATCTCTTGAAATTATTTTCTCTTGGAATAATCATGGAACAATTTTTAACTGAAGATTGAATCCTAGCTGCAATATAAGAAACTTTTCCTTTTTTTCCTCTCATCTTTTCTCCTTTTCTCCTCAAATCATCCCCTGCACTTAGAGTGCTGGTGCAAATACTGGTGCAAATTTAGCACTTTCTGGGTTGTCAGTTATGGTGAAAGTTTTTTTTCCCAGGATATTACAGGGCTTTGGCATCAGCTCTAGAGCAGGTTACATTTTTCTGTTGATAATTTAGGTCATTTTTTTGTCTGGTTTGATGTTCTGCAACATTAGAAATAGCAAAGTTTAGTGGATGGTGCAGTAATACCATGATGTTGTTTTAATTCAGAACAGAGTTCTGCCTCCCTATCTAATATCCAGATACACATACACCTTCCTGGATTGATGGTGAGATCTCCAAGTCCTATTTTCCATTTTTCCAGTGGATGTGGTTACCTCATACCCACTAATCCTCAGCAGGCCCCGACCACCAAGCCCAGTCCTTCCAGGGAAGTTGATGGGGCTGAAATTTTCCATAATCCAAAGAAAAATCCCATTATTTCTCCAGTTCTGGTACCCTACCCTGGGCTAAATCCCAGTGACAAAGGTAAAACTAAACCCCACGTCCCCATTGTGGTGATCCAGCAGGTGACAGCCAGCACCTTGGAAATGCCTTGGAATCTGCCAGGGATGAATCCATTCCCCTGTTCCTGCTGCACCTAAATGGATGAAACATTGCTAAAATATTGATCATTTGGCAGGAGGAAAATCCTGCAGGAAAAGAAGTACTTTGGTCCTGGAATGCTCCCAGGGAAATTTTGCCCTGACAGGATTGTTTAATGGCATTGCCATGAAAAAGAAGTGATGTTTGCTGAAAATGAGGATCTGCTCTTCTCCCATTCTCAGCTTTGGCCTCCAGAGAACTCATTTGCCAAGGCCTCCTTCTATTTAAGGTGTTTCAGACACTGGAGCACACACACACTTTCCACCAGAGATCCTGATCCCTGTTAATGGCGGCTCTGGGAAAATTTCCATCTTGGGATGCAGTTTCCCAGTGATCCCATTTTCTGTTCAGGTTATATTAATATATTTAATGTGAACAATGGTGTTGATTGTTTCAAGCCACACTGGGAAAGTGGAGTTGTTTTTTACCTAATTCCAGAAATGAGAGCTACTGTATGTGGAGCATCCTAAGGGCAGGCATGAGATGTGCTGTGCTTTAGACTTGTAACTGAAGGTTAATTGTCTCTAAAATCATTTGCACATGGGCAGAGCTGTAGCCCCACATGATTCCTTTCCTTTCCTTTCCTTTCCTTTCC
>VYZP01055601.1:230-36455 GCA_013400635.1 Hypocryptadius cinnamomeus
ATGTGCTATTGACACATATGGGAAATGGGGACACTGCAAAATGTTGAACAGCATGAAGGAGTGAGTTGAGGATGAGAAATGAAGCAAGAACACTGCTGCTATCACGCCACCCTTACCAGGAATGAAGCAATATCCTCATTTTCCAGATAAGCAGACTGAGACTCTGAGATTAATCAAACTGGTCAGGGTTTACACAAATAGGGAATTCTAAGTCTTCAGCCTTTTGGACCACAGTAATTTTTTGGCACAGGATTCTGGTTTTCTATTTCTTTCACAGTGTTCATAATCTATTTATACCACTCCTCATAAAGCTTTGTTTTTTCATTGATATTTCTAACCCAGTATGAAGTTTTCTCTTTAGTGTGCTGTATTGGATCCTGAAAATAGGAGTCCTGGAAACATGGATTTATTGATAATTGGTGGATTTTTTAATACTGGTATTACAGTGTAGCACAGGTCTTTGCCTGTCCTTGGGCCCTGCATAGAAGGGCCAATGCCTGAAAATTCACATGTACAAAATTCCAAAAGGATCAGCCGAGTTTTAGGGATGTG
Source organism: Hypocryptadius cinnamomeus (assembly GCA_013400635.1). NCBI lineage: Eukaryota > Metazoa > Chordata > Aves > Passeriformes > Zosteropidae > Hypocryptadius > Hypocryptadius cinnamomeus. The sequence continues at coordinate 783 of VYZP01055601.1, forward strand.
TTTGTTGACATCTGAGCACACACGCTCCTCTTCAGAAGTAGTTGTAGGAAGTAATAATAGTAGGAAGCATTTACAGTTTATATTTACAGATTATATCCCCAAAGGCCTTTTATTAGGACATATAAAACAGGAAGCATAATTCTACAAACCTAGACTTAAAGCCACGTAGTTATTCCATTTATTTCCCATCTCTGGATCTGGGTTGTGGGAGCAATGTCTCTGTGCTGCCCAGTTTCGTACAGGGAATTTGAACTGGGAGGTTTGGGCTTTGCCAAGTGCTGGTTCTGCTGCAGGAGTTTTGTGGTTGCTTCTCTTCCTTTTGCCCGCGTTTCTCCGTCTCGGAAATGGGAATGAAGACAGTCATTGTGCTGTGTTTTCTGGCAGTTATGACAATGCAAGCCCAGGATATGTTCCCTTGTGTTTATGTTCAATTAAGTGCTTGGGGCCAGGCCAGGTTAGTGGTTGTCCAGAAGACCACAGGGATATGGAAGTGGGATTAGTGACTCGGTAAATTCTGACTCGGTATTAAACCAAGGCCTTTCTCCTACATTTACAGTCATTTGCAAGCCCGTATATCACAGCTGGATTCAAATGGAATACAGATCCTTCCTACCTTTGTCCAATCCTACGATTTTCATAACAAAAGGGAAGCAAAATGTGTGGGATGAAGACAGGCACAGGGAGTTTCCTAGGACTAGGAAGGCATTTGTAGTGATGGTCCGCAGGCTCCTGCCCTTTCCCTGGCTTTGTGCTCTGTGGCTTTCCCTGCTTTTTAGACTTCCAGTTGCTGCAGTGACCTGCACCCCAGGAGAAAGGGGTGGTGAATTTTGAGAGTGGTTTATAAGTCTCTCCTGGGTTATTCTGGTACTTTACTTAAGCAATGCCTGTTGACACTGAGCTATAGGAAGACTGTGAGCATGAAGGCAGCTCATTCTCTGATAACATTCCTGAAGTCCAGGAAAACTGTATTTTGTTAATTTGGAGAGAATATTTTCTCTGTGGTCAGTAGGACCAAGACTGAGGGCTGTGTGGCTCTGAGGTGTCCAGAAGTGTCCCCTTAGGACATCAGCTCTTTGATGGAGAGATCCAGCATAAGCACTTGCAGAAAATTTTAAAATCTCCACTTGCAGCTCCTCCCTCCTCTGCTTCTCCTCCTGTTTCCAATTACAGAATTACTGTTTAATGTGGATGCAGATATAGGAAACTGTGTTTGATTTTTCTTACTGCTGACAAACTGGGAGAGATGCCTGCCTGCTTTCTAGCAGAAGCCACGCTCTTTTCCTATATATGAGCAATTAGGTGAATTGTTCTCTGATCACAAGCCTCTCTCACCATCTACAGCATGGCTGCAGTTGATTATAGAGCCTGATGTGTTTAAATTTTGAGGGAGCTCCATCAGGAACACTTTGGTTGCTGTTTTGTGGAGGGATTTGTTTATGTTCTGTCAAAATGATCCCATCTCATTTCATAAAGTAAAGAGGGGTTGAGCTTTCCTAGCAGCGGTAGGTCAGCAAGGAGAAAACAGAACTCCAAGAACTGGCATTGATTCCTGCTGGTGCTCCACACTGGGAACTGATTGGCAAGAGGGAACTGCGGGGCATTGTGTGGTGCGGGAGAGCGGGGAAGGGAAAACAAGGAGAGCCTTGAATGCTCCTGGCCATGAGGAATGGCAGGACTTTGTGCAAGGTGACAGCCATCCCTGATGTCATGGCCACGTTCCAACGTGGGAACTGCACTTGCAGTTTTCTGAGCTTTCCCCCAGCTCCGTTGGAATTGGTGGGATTTGGAAACTCTAGTGCAGTCAGGTCATCACCATCCGCCTTCAAAACTTGGGCCTTCCAAAATTTCAGTTCACAGGGATCAGCCATCCTTCCTACCCCCCGGAATGTTTCTTGCAGAATTTATCCCAAGCCTAACATTGCAAAAGCACGCTAGTGTAGGGATTCCTGCTTGGTTTCCTAGTGCATTTTTCAAGCATACTCACAGCACTCCTGGTTTCACACACGGGGCTTTTGGCAGCAATTTATAATGTATAGAGATGATTTTGAATTTTCCAAGGGCTTTCTGGTTGGTTTGGCCAAATAGGTGCTTTTTTTCCTACTGTTCTGATTTGTTTTATGGAAGTGTTTAGGTATAAATAGCACATTGTATTGTCCCATGCATTTTGCTAGGTTTATTTTTAAAAAAAGTAGTTTTTCCATGTCAGTAGTTTATGGTGTATATCCCTGTCCTAATTATATTCCTGATTCTTTGCCTAATCTGTCATGAGCAGAGCCAGTGCATTTTTGAAATAAGGAAATCAGTACCCTGGGCAATTTCCATGAGGAATCCCAGACAGCAGAATTCGAGTGCTTTCCAGCCAAGACTCCTTGGCCCTTTGCCACTTGTGAGTGGCCCCATCTTAACCTCTAGACATCATAGAAGTGTTTGAAAGCCATCAAATGGCTGATGAGTTAATCTCTAGGAAGCTGTCTGCCAACATCAAGGGTCCAGACTGGAGAAAGCTCAGAGAAAACCATTACAGCAAGGTAAAAATGATGGCAAGTCCCTTTGCAGGACCGTGGCGTGCAAATGGTGTGACGTGTGAAGGGGCCGTGGGTAGCTGGAAAGTCAAACATTCCAATCTCAGAGCAAAATTCAGGGAAAGGTCTGCATTTGCCTGTATCTTAAGAGCAAAAGAACAGAATTTGATGCCAGCCTCTGAATTATGAGGACATTCAGAGATGGACCTGGGGTTCCTTACAGGAATTGTCCTTCTTGAGGAACTGGATTGACTGCCCAGCTTGGGGAGTCATAGAATCAGGCAGTGGTTTGGCTTGGAAGGGACTTTTAAAGATAATACAGTTCCAAACCCCTTGCCATGGGCAGGGGCACCTTGCCCTAGACCAGGTGGCTCCAAATCCTGTCAAACCTGGCCTTCAGCACTCCCAGGGATGGGGCAGCCACAGTTTCTCTGGGAAACTGTTGCCAGGGTCTTCCCACCATTACAGTAAAAAATTCATTCCCAACATCCCATCTAAACCCACCCTCCTTCAGTTTAAGGCCATTCCCCTTTATGCTGTCACTCCATGCCCTTGTCCAAAGCCCCTCTCCAGCTCTCTTGGAGCCCCTTGGCTCTCCCTGGACCATTCTCCTCTCCAGGTTGAACATTCCCAGCTCTCCCAGCCTGTCTCCAGAGCAGAGGTGTTCCAGCACGTGCTGGAAACCACAGAGGAGCTTTGCCTAGCCCTGCTCAGGGGAGCCATCACGTTACAGCCAAAGCTCTCCGCAGAGCTGCTGCACCTCTTAAAGCAGAAAGATGTCCAGGAGTGTGAACAGACTTTTCCCTGGATCTTGCTCAGACTGGAAACATTTTCAGTTGCTATTAAAAGGCATCAGATTACGGACAACAATTTCAAACTCTTTAGGCAAGCAGAATAATTTGCGTTTAAGGAACTGCTTAACTGGAATTCACCCAGTCGTGGCTGCCTTTTAAGAGCGTTGGCAGCAAGTGCTCGTGAGCAGGTTTCATATTTAACTGAGGCAGAATAAATATGGCTTTATTTCCAGCTGGTGTTTCAAAAGCTATGGAAAGATCAGGAAAAAATTGTTAGCCAGCCATGTTTTAATTGAGAATCAGGCCATTCCAGAGGTGACTTGTGAGCTCCTGCTGCTCCTGAGGTTTGAATTCACAGTCTCTCCTTAACTCCATCAGGGCTTGGATCCTGTACTTAAAATCTTAATTAAAAATAGTGCCCAAGTGGTTCATTCCTGCACAGTAATTATGTGTTGTTTCACATTGTTTTGTGGGAAAAACAGTTTGGAAAGTCAGGAAATAAAGGTGAATATCAAACTGAGAGTGTTCTGACATGGGTTGATTTATTTCAGTTGCAGTTTTGCTTATCTTGCTAGTCATGATTAAAACCAGTGTTGCCACTAATATGAAAATGCAGGAATGTGAATGCCAGACAGAAACTGCCCATGGTTTATACCATTGTAATACCTTTTGACTGAAAATTCTGTGATTTGGGAAGCAGAAGAGCAAGAACCATAGTTTGGGATGCAAATAATTAGCACAAGGCACTTGCCTGTTATCAAAAAAGGGGGTTTTTAATTGGTATTAAAGATTAAGTGTTGTTCCTACTTAAAACATCACTGGGCAAAGCTTGACTGCAGATGTCCTTGTGCCTGAATTTCTGATCTGAGGAGCAACAATGATGCTTTTCCAACTCTACAGAGTTACTGGAAGTGGATCAGAGAGGAAATCCAGATTAGGGTGCTGCAAGATAAAATAGTTGTGGGGTACATTTCTGTTTTGCTTCCCACTGTACCAAAATCAGTGTTGGGAGGTGTGTCCTCATTCCCAGGCCTGCTTGTACCTGTGGAGACCTGCCAGAGGTGAGGAGCCTTGGAATCTTTGTGTCATTCATCCCCCTCTCCGATCCCAGGGAAAATCCCTGGTGGCATCACTGGGCTTTGGTACATGGCCAAAGTCTCAGTGAGTTCCTTATTCCTCTCTGGTGCCTAAAGGATGTTCCTCAGCTGTGCCAAGGCAGGTGACAGCATAAATCTTGTCCACAGCTATCTTGGATGAGTCATTTTTCCAAAGGTAAATAAACCCTCCCTGTTTCCAAGCATCACCTGACAAACTGTGAAGTGGCAAACTGAGAAAATGTTGCCTTTTGCGAGCCAAAGCGTTCTGCAAATCTTTATTTTTAATTCCTTGTTAGAAAACAAAACCAACTGAAAGGGGCTGGCAGAGAAAATGTGCGCCACTTCTTGCCGGGCTCAGCAGTGGAGCTGCCAGTTTCTGGTTTTGCCTCTGTAGAATTATGTGCCTCTATTTGAAAGTTTTGACAAATCAGGCTGTTTTCATTCTCCCTCTGCCATAAATTCAATCCATATGTCTCTAAAACATCCTTTCATAGCTTTGGCATGGAAAAGGAAGTGGCTTAGGCTCTGTATAGTGTATTTAAAGCAGAGCTCTCCTAGTTTGCATGCATGGCTTCTGGTAGCTCTTAAAGCCTCAACTTCCTAATTATTCAGGTTAAGAGGGCATTGGCAGAGCGTTCTCCATTAACCAACAGTGATGTACAGTGAAGAAGCACAACAGGATAAATCATTCCCTTATTCTCATCATGTCCAGGAAGTTTTTGATACAGCCCTTGGCTTTGCCACAAAGCAGGATGCGAAGAGGATGTGAAAAGGGTTGGAGAGATCAATCCAGCATAAAATCTCAAAAGAAAACATCAAGACAAAGAAACAAAGGGTCTTGCACAATGAGCTGCAGGGTTTTGTTGGGTAACAATACCCAGCACCTATGTGACAGGAGGTCACTGCCACGGGAGTAAAGGATCTCCACATCCCAGCCTGACCCAGGGTCGGGAGGTGAGGGCGGAAGGAAACGTGGGTCCGAGCTGAACTGTATTGCTGTGGATCAAAGTTAGAAATCAGAAATACAGGATGCAGCAGGCTAAGAGCACAGGCAGTCCTGGCTGCTCTGAGTGGCCTTGTCTGGTATCAGGGAAAATTTGGGCCAGGAGGTGCTGCTGGAATTGTGGGATGGATCTGTAATTAAAAATGGGGCAGTAGTGAGGGCACAGGAACAATGGCTGAGTGACTGCAGGTGGCTTTTTGGAGTCCACCTGCCTTGTGGATGCAGTGGCACCAGCTCTACCCCAGGGTGCCACTGGACAGGGCAGGTCACTCTCCCAGTTCAGCCTCTGTCACACACCCTGCTCCCTGCTCACATCCACTCCAGAGGTCACATTCCCCCTTTTCTCTGTGCCACACACAGCAATCAGTTCCTGTGCATTTGATGGAGAGGAGATGTGTGTGGTAAACACGTGTGTGCAGTGTAATTACCTTGCTAATCTCTCTCTCTCTCACAAGGGGGTCATTTACAGAGATGAAAATTCAGGCAGCCTCAGAACTGCTGGGCGCATCCAGAGGTGTGCACATGCAGAAACCACAGTCTGAGCACCTGAAACTGCATGGCAGGTTCAAAGGGCTGGCAAAGCCCCTGGTTTTGTTTGCAGGGTTGCAGAGATGAGGTGGACTCCAGGCTATATTCCACATCTCTCCAGATCAGGCCCTTCTATCTGGGGATCTGCATACAGCTGTTCAGCAGCAAGCTGTGTGTGTGCGCAGCCCTACTGTTGTATAAACAGGAGCAGAGACTTAACCAAAGCTTTTCATGTAGTTTTATCTCGACTGCAATTTGTTTCGAGCTCTTAAAGGCTGTAGGAACATCCAGCCTTACTCCCTGGAGCCTGTTTCAGCCATCCCAGCGGTGTTCACAGTGCTGTTTGATTTCCTTTGAACCGTTCAAAAATTCCCGGAGAAAGGTGCAAATTCTGTATCCCTCCTGGAGGGATTTGCTTTTCCACACAAAGTGTAGGCTGATTTGTGAGAGGTGTGTTGTGTGCTCTGTCCCAGGTGTGCTGTCCCTCCCTGCCTACTTCAGCCCCTACCACGACGGCTCCGTGTGCAGCGATGGCCGGGCCGACGCCTACGCGCAGCTGGAGCTGCGGACCCTGGAGCAGTCGCTGCTGGCCACGTGCGTCGGGAGCATCTCGGAACTGAGTAAGTTTGGGATGTAATCCTGTAATCCACCGTGGGGTTCTTCCAGCAGGGCAGGAGAGCCCATCCCTCCTCCACTGCTGAGGGGCAGCAGGAACGCTGCCACCGTTGGCAGCGTGAGCAGCATTTAATGTTGGGTGAGATGTAATTGCTGGTGGTGCTGTTTATGAAAATCAGCTGGTTTCATTAGTCTACTAAATGTCTAATTCACCTGGAGAGGTATGAGATGTGCCTTTTTTCTTTCTTTTTTTTTTTTCTTTTTTTTTTTTCTTTTTTTGGTAGAGATGTTACTGCCTGCTAAAATTGGATGCTCTTTCCTAGATGCCTCTGGAGGCTCTCCTGTGCATTTGTGGAGCTCAGCAAACCTCCCAAAAACAGCAAAGAGGGTTCTCTTGGTTAGTGTTTCTTCAGTGGAAATGTCTGGGATATTCAAGGAAAAGCTTTTTGGTTACTTAAAAAACAAAAAGCAAAGGAAAAAGAAAATCTGAGAGCACTCTGGTAACAAAAACTTGTTCAACCCCCTTTTTTTTCTAAAGCTGACCAAATGAAATGTTCCATTCCTAGAGTACTCACAAAGCCCCTTTAAAGTAAACAAAAATGATTTGTGTTTTCCTGGTCTACTTTCCCCCTTGCAACGTTTCTGCTGGCATCACTTTCTTAGCCTGCACCATCTGAATGCTAATGAATGCCAGGGCCAGTAAGGAGTTTGTGTGTTTCACCATTTATTTTGCAACCTGCCTTAGTTTGAGGTTTTCAAATTCCTTCAACACACCTCTATTTATCCTGGAACACAAGAGAACATTTGTAGCAAGGGCCTGGGATTGAATACAGCTTCCTCTCTCCCTCTTCCCCCGTCCCTGCCTGGCCAACTTGGTCAGTACATCCAGTGAATGGCTCTCCTGATACAGTTGCTTTTTTTTTCTTTTTTCTTTTTTTTTAAATTTTTTTAAACGTTGCTGCCCATTGCCAGAAAAATAGAGTGAGTGTGCAAAGGAGAAGGAACGTTATTCTGAGCTGAAAATCTGAATTCCAGATGCATTTCTGCTATAAACTGTGCAGACTTCTGTGTTAGCACCAGTGCTGGAGGATCCGTGATGCTCTCGTAAAATGTGCGGATCCTGGAGGTATTGAAGTGGAAAGGCAGAGTTGTTAGAAGGATTTTTTTATTATTCTGAAGTGGGTCCTTACAGCTGAATGTGCTGTACAACAAAGGAGTGGCAGGGCTTTAGACTACAAGCTGAGATTTTTAATAGCCCGTTGGTCTGAACCACTAAAAATGTCATGTTTAGACATACAGTAGTTTTGTGGGGCTTTCTCCTGTGTAACAGTAGAACCCCAGGGCTTCTGGCTAACAAATTTAGTGTATTGCTTTTAGATATAAATGAACAAGTAATAACTTCCCAAGAATTTCAGAGGGAGGTGTTGGTAATGCATATGAGGCGCCGCTAAACTCAGGTTGCTTTCCCAGGAGCCAGCTTTGTGATGGGGCGACTATTTCAGTTCCATCCTTTCCCAGTATTGTAACTTTTGGACACAATAGAGCAATGTTTCCTGTGAGAGTTTGAGGGGACTCTGAAGCATAAAGCAGCAGAGATTCTCCCAAGGAAAAAACAGATCCTAGCTAAGTATAGTAATAATTCAGCTCTCTGGTTGGTAGTCACATTACTCAAAGATGAAGCTTTTAAAGCTTTTTGGAGTTTGTAATGCACCACAACACAAGGAGATTAAACAGGGTTGTGCCTAAAGCAAGCTTATTGCAAAAAGACCAGTTTTGGGGTCATTGCTCTGGGAACTTCTTAAAAATCTGCAGTCCTAAAATTCTGAGTGCAACTGTGTGATCCAGGTCACCTTCGTCGAGGCCTCCTCAGGTCCCCCGTGCTTCAACACAGAGGCAGCTTGGCTCTAGTTCAAAAACCAAGAGGAATGAGAAGCCCAGAGACCTCCTGGATTGAGCTTCTTATAATGCTGAGGGACAGATTTCTGGCACAGCTTGAGACAGCCAGCATGATAAAGATTGGCTTTTTAATAAGAGACTCAGGTCTTGTCGTTCTGGAGAAACCTGCAGCTGGAGTGAGAATGGGAGCAGCAGACCCCTCAAAGAAGGGGTTTCTGTGTTTAACATAATGTCTCTAATTTGTCTCAAGTGTCTGGGCAAGGGGGTAGAACAGCATGACCCAGTTGGAAGAAATGGAGCAACCTCCTAAAAAAAGGAGAGTGAAGTATTGGTGCTACTGACTTTGCCTTGTGAAACTGTCACTGCCAGGTTGGGCAGAGGACATTTTTCAAAGACATCAGTAGTTTTTGTAGGCTGGCAAAAAAATTTGGTATTTGTGGGTGGAAAGAGGAGAACAGCAGCAGTAAACCAGCAAACTCACTGTACAGAATGTGTGGTAACTGAGAGGTGTTGCACTTGATGTTTTCTAACTGATAACTTGGTATTTGAAAGAAAGTGCTGCTGAGTGGCAGCCTGAGGGACAGGACACCCTCTGCCTTTGTGCAGGAGGTTCTCTGCACACAGCAAACATTCCTCTGAGCTGTGAGAACTTTGATTTGTTCAAGAAGCATGACTGAAAGCACTGTGGTGCCTAATAAAGAGATGATTTTGTGTTTTCTCCCTGTGTGTGCGCGCAGGTGATTTGGTCTCGCGAGCCATGCACCACATGCAGTGCCTGAACACCATCCGGCCCGGCATGAGCCCTGTGCGGCAAACCCGGCAGCAGCAGCCCATCTCCTGGTCCCCTGATGCCCTCCACACCCTCTACTACTTCCTACGCTGTCCCCAGATGGAGTCCATGGAGAATCCCAACCTGGACCCTCCGAGGATGACGCTGAGCAATGAGCGGTAGGTCGGTGAGCTGGGAGCGGGCACAGAGCAGGCTGAAAGGGCTCCTTCTGTTGGATTTCCAGGGCAGGTTTGTGGGATGCTACCTAGGAGGCATCAGTTATTCCTGCAGCCAGGCCAGATTAGGTTGTCAGCCCTGCCAAGTTTGCGAAGCCTTGGAATCGGAGCTGGAAAGTGAGCTGGTTTTTCGTGCGGTCTTTCCGAGCGAGGCCCAAGGCTGTGTGCTGCCAACAGGGCTTGTCTGGAGACCTTGCCAAAAGTACATGTGGTTGCCTAAAGCAGGAGAGGCCTTCCCAAAGAAAATGTTACCTCCTGAATGGTGCCAATTAACAATTGTCATCATTCTGGGGAAAAGCAATGCCATTTGCTGCGGGGAGGGTTTGAGGGATTTATGAACATCCTACCTGAGGATTACTTCAGTTGGTGCTGTGTGTCTGGAGTAGAAAGAAATTTCTGTAGGAAGCCAGGAGCTAGCCAGGGAAGGCAGTGGGTCTCCCTGCCTTCTGCCAGCTCCATGACCAACTCTCAAAGTAGGGCCATTATTAGAGCAGTCAGAAATTTTCCAGCGGGATGTTTTTTCTCTTGGAAGCCTCCCTGGTTTCCTTCCTGCCCAGCCCCTTGGCAGGCTGCCTGACAGGCTGGTGGCACAGGAGAGCTGAGGAGCCCTCAGAGCTGAGTTCTTGGACAGGTCAGGCAGCTCCTGCTCCCCACTTGCCTTCTGTAGGGAGACACAGGCCACTCCAGACTTGTTTCCCCACTTCCAAGTGCACATCTAAGTTTCTGTTCATTTCAGAAATTTTAAATGGGAAGTTCTGTTTTCTGGTTACCCATTATTTATTCTAGCTTGCTTTTTGGATGTCTTTTTGGCCTGCTGGACATCAGGCTGAGGGAAGGCTCTATCCTGGCCCTGGCCCTTTCCAATAGCAGCCTGTGGTTGAGAAGTTTCCCGGTGTATTGATGTGCTGAGGCCATACTCATAAAACAAAAAAGCAGAACGTTTGTTAGACAGGTGAGCAGGGAAAGGAGAACATCTCTGCAGTTTTGTAAATATCATGGTTTCTTCTTCCCACTTTGAGCTTTACTGTACTCAGCCCCATCTTCTGAAATCTGTATGAAATCGTAGTAACACACAAGTAATTAATTACAGAAGCAAAAAAAGGTTGTCTTTCTGTTTGATCCTCCTCTGAAATCTTTTCAAAAAGAGCAAAACTCTACAAAGAGAGGGAAGAGGTACAGATATGAAGAATCAGGAGGAATTAAGTTGAATAAAATAGGAGTAGAGAGAAGCATGGCTGCACACCTCAGCCTGCTGGTGGCTCAGGTTTTTTGTGCTCACTAACCTTAATCTAGGTTGCCCCTACCTAGTGCAAAGCTGTTTATTTTGCACACTGTGCAAAAAAAGTTTTCATGAGGCCAGATTGTGTAAAGTTATGCCACTGGTTCCCACACTGGTACGGCTGAGGCTGCTGAACAGCTTGTAGCAGAAATGTAGATTAGGCTTTCTGTTTTGTGCTCTTTTCAGTGCTCTCAGTGTAATGATGTTACTGCAGCTATTTGTTTTGTACACTGGGGATAATAAATGAGTTAAATCAGGAGAGCAGTTATCTCTCCAATTGCTCCCAAACAATGCTCTTCACATGGTTCACCGGAGTTTTTCTGGAGGCTGCAGCTCTGTTCTGTTTTGAAATCCGCACTAGATCCTACAACAGCTGGGGTAAGGGAAATTTCTGCCATTTTTTCTGACCAGTACTTAGCTGTAAAGGAAATTAAAGAGGATATATTAAAATGGACATTATTAAAAATTGACATGAAGAAAAAAAAAGAGAACAACCTTAGCACTTAAAGGACTGGCTTTGAAAAATTTATGGAAGCTGGAAATGAAATTAATACTGCTCATCCAACTCTATGTTTCGTTTGCTGCAGGATGTGTTTGTGTCTCGCTGTCCTGAGCTCTGGGCACATATCTAGCACAGAGAGGGGATGGATCCTGCTGGCAGCACTTGGCAGAGGAGTTGCTTTGCTCTCTCCTGGCTGAGGAGGAGAGAGGCAGCCGAGGCTGCGTGCGAGGCGCTGGGCTCGTGGCGTGAGAGACGGGGGCACTGATTCACCTAACTTGACTTGGCAGGCTGTGCAGCCCAGTTCTTTTATTCTTCCCTGAGCTGTGCTAAATCAGCTGCAGACTGGGCACTGCTCTTTTGTGTGTGTGTGCTCACTTTCTGGAATACACTTTCTGGAACACACGTGTTCCATGCTCTGCAGTCCCAGCTCGCTTTCTGCTGGAAAAATCCCGGTCACGAGCAGGGACAATAACGCTGACCTGTTCTGCCTTTGCTCGTGCTTCAGTCCCCACGCTCCTGCCTAAATCTGTGCATCTATTGATCTGAAATTCAGCAAAGAGAGGGGTGGCTGTTAGAGCTGCAGGCTTGGTAAGACCTGATTTTGGGGAAGATCCATGAGACACGCTGATTCAGTGGAAGGAGCTGCAGTAGTTCGTCCACAGTCCTGACAGTCTGCGGTCCAGTTTGGCTTTCTGTGTGTCACACTGTGATGCAGAATGCTGTGAAAATCATAACACTGTAGGGTCTGGAAGATCTTCACTTCAGCATGAAGGCAAGCCTAGGATTCAGTTCTGAAACCATGCCTAATGAGGTTGTCACGTGCCATGAAGGGCTTTTAAAAGCCTGGCTGAGCTTCTGCACTTACCCTGCAGCAAACTGCAGAGGGTATGAAAACAGACACACTTGCAGATTTGAGGCACCCCAGTGAACAGAGCCAGTTTCACCCCACACAAGTGGGTTTTTATCCATGCTAAACACCTTGGCAAAAGACCTGAGGTGAGGAAGCTGGAGATGGCAGCAGCAGTGGGGTGGATGGAGTCACCTATACAGCTCTCTGGAGTATGTGGATGCTTTGGGATACCCAATAGGCTAAAACTGTGCAGAGTTTGTGGGCTGGTGATGTTTGCTTCTGGCATCTTCAGGTGAAGGTGTTGGAAGCAGGAGGAGGAGAGGAGGCAGAATTAGAAAGCACTTAGGTATTCTAGGCAAAACATGAAGCATTTCCAAAGTGAATGCAGCTGCTCGCTGTGCAGCCAAGCCATGTCCCACTTAGAACCCCAGAATGACCTTGTTTGCTGCACAGACAGTAAACCATCTGCTGTTTGGGGTCGAACAGGACACCTGAGGAAGCATTTTGCAAACAGAGAGTGCCACTTGTGCAATATTTTGGCAAGGGAATTAGACCCTGAGGTGAGCACTAGCTCAGTGAGGATACACCTGAGTGCCCGGAGGCTCTGAGCTTTTCCGTGTCAGCAGAGTTCTGTCTGTGCTGCTGCTGCAAAAAAGGCCTCTGCTGGGCAATAAGATACTTTTATTTTCTCTGAGATCCTAGTCTGTGTTGTGTTAGGGGTCAAACTATGTGGTTTTGGACCAGGCACATGGCATTTCTGCTTTCTTCACTCTGTTCCTGCTCTGGGATTTCTCCCATTGCTTATGTCAGGCAGGCTGAGCTTGGGAGCACTCCTGCAGTGTGAGCTCATATCCCAGAGCATGTTTGCTGGGATTGTTTGGGATACTGTGACTTGAGAAGAGCCATTCAAAGGTAAACGAAGTTCCTTTCTCCTTTTTCACTTTTCCCCAAGTGGGATATAAAGCTTTTGTTTTATTTTAATGGTGTGTCAAGGCAGGAATGCCCTTGCAGTGATGCTTATCTTGGGGAGTATTTGTCAGCTCCCAAAGAGCCCAAATCGAGGTCAATATTTAGGCTCATTTTACTGCTGAATGGACTGCTCTGCCCTGGGTTAATTACTTGGCCAGCATAGTGGTCCAACCTTAAAGTTGGGAATAGACACCATGACTGCCCTCATCCTGTCACTTTTTGGTTATCATCTGCCTGCAGCACTTATTGTTGGAAAGTCAGCATAATCTAATACCTGAGAACAGGCAAAAAAATTGGATCCTGCTTCCCTATGTAGCTGATTATCTGTGGGTTTGGGTAGGCTGGGCTTCTTCCCCTTCCAGCTACCCTATTAAAAACACTCTAAAATCTTGTCTGTTGTTGGTAATGTTGGTCTGTAGAACATTGTGGAGCTAATTCCAAGCTTGTCCATCAGTGCCTGTCGATCCAGCCACGTCAGGCCTTTCCAAGCTGTCCATGCTGCAGCAGTGCCAAGTTTTACATGTTGTCTGAATTTGCTGGTGCATTATTTTATCCCAAACATCAGGGAGGGAGTATAAAACAATTTACATCTGCAGTAGCCCAGAGACTGTACCCATCTTGAGTCTGTCAGTGGAAATTCCAGAGCTGATGGAGGATTTGTCAGCTGCCAGCAGTGAAATTTTGGGGCTTATGAATTTAAAGGAAGTTCACAGCTCTTCAGCTGGAAAACTGCAAGAAGCCTACTACAGGGGCCACCTCTTAAGGAAAGAGAAAGCTTGGTTGGGTTTGCCATGTGCAGGCTCCACATTTGCTGCTTCTAAACAAACCTGGCCTCACTCAGTTTCTCCCTTGTCACAGAAAATCCTTCAGGAAGGCTGCTGCTCATCCTGCCTTCAGCTCAGTGGCTGCTCTTACCTACCAGGCTCAAAAGTGACCTGGATTTATTTTCTGCTTCCAACAGGAGTCTTCCCATTACATCTGTTACCTCTCATGATTGAAAGCCAAAGGATAAACATGCAAACCATCATTTTCAGGAGGGTCAGGCAGAAAAAAAAGGACTCCTCTGTGCCATATTAGCTGGGCAGAAGAGGAAGGAGCTGAGCTGCCTACTTGGGTTTTCTCTGTGGAGTATTCCCAGCAAAGTTATTTTTTGGGAAAGGGTGAAAAATGCATCTGGTTCTGAAGGAAGATGTATCAATGCTACAAAAGGAAAGATTGCAGCCCTTTCATGCTGTTTTTCAGTGCTCTTTGCTTAAATACTGTATTCTTCCAACATCTGAACTATTGATTTAAATCATTATTGGCTGGAACACTTGATAGTTTTTGTCATGTGTGTAATCTAGACTTACTTTGGCTGGAACAGAAACCAGAGTTGGGTCTAAATTAATTCTTCCTGGTAGAGTGTCAAAATCCTGCCCAAGCAGGATTGATTGATTGATTGATTGATTGACTGATTGATTGATTTGCAGTGGTCAATGCAAATAAAGAGCCCCTATGCCATGGCTGGCTTTTAATCCCTAGTGACCCTAGGTCTCCTCATCCTATTTCCTAAATTTCATGTTTTAAAAACACATGACTTTGATCTTACTTAGTTCCTTTTTACTCAATGATTTCTAGGTGCATCATTAGAAATAATTAGAGCCTGCAGCTCCTTCCCTCATGGTTCACTGGGTTCTTTCCCTGTATTCAAAAAATGCCTGCCACGACTAAGTGTTCCTTCTGGAATTTCTTGAGACAGGAGTGATTCGGTCACATGGATCACATTTATGCAAAGATTCAAGTTCAGATTAAAGAGAATATTAATAGACCGGTTATTAATGAGAATTGTCTCCAAAAAGTCTTGCTCGGCATAGCAGGGGCATCCAGCTGGCAGGAAAGGAAGGAAAATCAGGAATAACCTGCAGAGCCTGCTGCTGAGACCTGTGTTTGCTTGAGCTGCATCCTCAACATCACTGAGAGGAATCCCTGCTTTCAGAGCTGGTTGAGGCTTTTCAGGGCAAATCTCTTCTCCAGATGGATCTTTCCAGACTCTCACTGATCTGTCATGAGGCTTTTTTCCCCTCTGCTCCTTTTAACTGCAGGTTTATGGAATTTTATTAAGTGCCATAGCTACATCATTGCCTGTCTTTTAGATTTATCTGTGGCCTAGTCTTTCCTAATTCTACTTTAATGTATTTATGTCTGAATTCTTTTATTTTACAGCCATACCCTATTGTTTCCATGCAGTATCAGGAGCAGAACTTGATACACTTAGTTCCTTTGAAAAGGTCTGCAATAAAACAAGTTCTGAGGTCTCTTGTCTGAGAGCTCTGAGTATCTTTCCATTCTGTCTGCAGCTTCCTCACCACTCAAAAATAGGTGGACAGGAATAATAAAAGCAGACCCTGATCCAGTCATTTGCCTTGAGAGAGCACAATGCTGTGATCATGTAGAATTTAACAGTACTTAAATCCATTCAGAGTATCCCTGAAGTCAACAGAAAGATGTGTCCACACATTCCAGCCCCATCCCCATGCCACAGTCCATTGATTTTATTCTTTCCCTCAGAGCTGTTTTGATAGGAATATAGTGATTAAATATAGGGAAAGAGAAGGAAGCCATACAGTGAACTGTGCCATTAGGGCATTGCTTGTGCAAAGGGCACATATAAATGTGCCCCCCTTTTTAAAGGGAAAAAAAGCTATTTGCTGTCCATGAAAGCCTAGTCTGGTAGATTTATTAGTAGAATAAAAAGATTATAAACAGATAAGATCAACTTCCTTCACCAACACAGGGAGAGAGGCTGCTACCATGCATTTTTCAGACTTTGACCAGTTAATGTCAGCCTTAATTGTGATTTTGAGGTGCTCATTCACAAGGAGATGACATAAATAACCCTATTTCAGAGGGCAGTAAGCTGCAACACACATGCATCTATTGACTGAAATTAACTGTTCAGTGGCAGTGCTCCTCCTGACCTTAGGCTGGATCATTTGTTTGCTGAGTCCCTACTAAATAGTTCAAAACATTGAATATGTTGCACAATTTTGAGATCTGAGAACATCTGTCCTTTTAAAAAGAGAAGTGAGCAGCTTTAGCACATTCATGATGAGCAGCTTTCACCTTCCTGCTGTTTATGGGACATCTCAGCACATATTCAGCAGTAACTTCTAGATCAAAATGAAAGAAAAATGACACTTTGACAGAGTCAGAGCCCATGGAAGTGGGACTCCTGCCTATGTGCTCCTGGTATTTTAACTGAAAGGCTGCAGAGAGACACAAGATGAAGTGTTTATGGAATATTAAATGGAAGTGAATTAAAACAAGTCTGGCTACAGTCAGTAGGTGACAGATCCCGGTTATGCTTCCATTCCTGGAATATTCCTGCCTGTGCCTGGCATCACCTACTGAGATATTTTTAAGCTGTATTTTTAAGCTATTGAGGTATTTTGAGCTGTCTTTTTTGAAAATTGTTCATTTCTTTATAGTTCAAAGATTGCAGAACTGGAATGTGAGAGATGACCTTGGCAGTGGTGAAGGGAATTAATTGCAAACCCTGAGGATCGAATCCATCCATGTGCAACTGCTGAAGCTGGCAATGCACTCTACTCTCAATTAGATACTTTCCCCCCTCTCTTTTATGTTGTTTGTATAAACATGCACTGCTCAGTTTTTTGGGGTTTTTTTCCAACTCTACATATCTCACACCTGGGACAGACCAGCCTTTCTTCCACGTTGCTGGCTCTGAGCAGTTTGTAGTGTTATTGTAGTGCTTCCAAAGGAGCCCCTGCATCTTCTGATCTTTCTGTTTCAGAGCAGGGGTGTGATACAAACACAGATTATTTAAATTCTCGGCAAAAGTGGGAGTAGAAGACTCTCCCTGTGTATGAACTGGAGCAGCACAGAGCAGACTGCGTGGAGAGACGGGAAATATTACCGGTACAAAAGAGAGTACAGTGAAACAAAAATTTGATTATAAAGGCTCTGTGTGAAGCTGTGGGGGGGAAAGTCAGGTTTTTGGGCTGTCTTGAGACTTGGCTGCTGTTTTTCATGTTCTGAGAAGTCTCAGTGTCACTGGTACAGGTGGGTAAAAATCACCATGTGGTCCTGGGCAATGTGCTCAGCTGACCCTGGTTTTGAACAAGGGCTTTGGACTGAACGATCTCCAGAAGTGCCTCCAACCCCAGCTGTCCTGTGCTGCTGTGGGTCTAATTTCGGCATTTGCCCTCAGAGTTGTTTAACATCTCTGCACTTGGTGATTTCCCACTTGACAGGAGTCAATACCTTGTTCCCTGGAACTGGTTCTTCAGCAGGCAGTGGTTGATCCTCACCACCTACCTGGAGAAGTGTGAGAAGTCTTTGTCCTGTCAGTTACAAAACATTTGTTTGAAAACCACAATTTTCTGCTCTTACAGTGGTTTTACCCCAGTGCTGGGTGGAAATCCCCGCAAAGGCCATCACTGACCAAAGCCACTTCTGGTGAAAGTCCCTGTTTAGAAAAGTGTTGAGAAGTGGAGAGATGATCTCTGGCTGTGCTGTTCAGCAGTGAAGAGACAACATGCACTGTGTGTGTTTGTGTGTGTTACCACCCTGCAATTACAGCTCCAGTAATTACTGTAACTACGGCAGAGATGCCCACGTTGAGATCTTGGCTCCTGCTCTTGAGTTTCCATCTGCTCAGATAAAAAAGAAGGTGCAAGAAGATGAGAGCCTGGCAACTCAGCTGCCTGGAATCTTAGGGCTGGTGCACCCAGGAATCTCCAGTGCCCGTGGGCAGCCTGGGTTGTGCATTGTTTGTTCCTTGTGGTGAGCAGCAAATTCAGCATCAAGATTGAAAAGAAAATAATCCAGGGAGACCTAAAACAAAGCTGTTAGAGCATTACAGAAACACAGGGATGAGTTAGGCAAGGTCTTCTGGCTTCTTTTCCCACCTTTTAGATAGTGCCTATGGAAATAATAGAGGACTGACTGAAAGTCTGCACCTCTCTGCTTGACTCTTGCAGGTTTCTGTCTTTTCTGTCTCCATCTTTCCTTAAGGACAGCCTCCTGATAGCAGCACAGTGCTCTTGTAACTAATACAATGAAAAATCAGTAATTCTGGGGATGAAAAGTTCTGTGCACGTTGCAAAGAACGGTGATGGTAACAAGCCAACAAGTTCCTCCTTTTTCAGTAATTGCTGTTGCCAATTGAAGTTAATATTATTTCCTATTGGACTAAATTGCAGCCCTTCCCTTGCAGAACTTGCCTGTTTCCTGAGGAAGGAGTTATCTGGTGCTTTTTAACAAAGGCCACACTAAATAAATAGTGTGAAGGCTCAATCCTGAGCCTTTGCTGTGCAGCAGCCAGGGCTGGCAGGTTGCTGGGGGTTTTGCTGTTATTGTTCTTGACATCTTTATAACACATTGCTAAGAGCCAAGCTCCACTGCAGAATAAATATTTCTGGGTGTAATTTGTGATAATAGCAGCTATCGTTCTCTCTCTCTGACCTCGTGGAGATTAGACCTAAGCTTTCCCTGGGGTAATCCTAGGTTGGTGTGTCTCTGCTGGATTTCCTTTTCCAAGGCAGTTTGCACTCCCCATCCCATGCCTGTGCTGCCCTGACCTCATGGTCACTTAGAGAGCTAAACTGCACCATTTTAATCACATGGTTTTTACAGCAACTGCTGAACAGAGTGTTTCATAAAGCTCCTCTGCTCTGCAAGACAAATCCTATTCAAATGAGCTGCATGTCTGAGCTGATTCAGCCCTGGGTTTGGAGTCTTCTGGGGCTGAAGCACCTGGTGTTGATCCCATGGGTGCTGGTCTAACATGTTTGCTGAGAGAGGAGGGACCAGGCTGTGCTTTGCTGGTGATGCTGCTGGAAGGGGCATTTCCAGCCTGGAGTCAAACCACTGGCAACTCGAGTTCCACTGGAGAGTTTGTACCTGCAGGTCTCTCTTCTAGGGATTGGAAAGTCTATCATAATGTCTAGAGAATACACGGGGCAGGCAGAAGCTGGAAGGTTTTATTCCTAGGCTTGCTGGAAAACTCTCTGCTTGCTGGAAAACTCTCTGCTGCTCACCCCTTTGGCTTTGTTCAGAAATGGAAAAGATCCTTCTGGAGAAACCGGGGACTCTTCTTGGACAGGTGGTGCAGAACTGGGGATGTTTTCAGTGGGAAAGGATGAGTTGTTTGTGATGCAGTTCCAAAAGATGGTCTGAGAGGAATAGGAGCATGTTAGCATGAAATTATAACAGGTCTAACGTAACCTGCTCAGAATTTATCCTGTAATTATCCTGCTCCCAGCAGCCAGACTGGGTGATTAAGAGTTCCCTCTGTCAGCCCTGCATTGTGCCAGGTAGCCAGTGCTCAGTTCCCTGTTGGGGCTGCCAAATTCTTCAGGAAGGATCTCTCTGAAGAGCTGGTGCAGTGGAATATCACAGAAACATATGTGCCTTAAGTGACTTTCCATCTGGGCATCCCATTCTTCCATTACAAGAAGTTACAACAGTTTAATTAACACACTTTGGGACTACTTCTAGGCTGCTAAACTGTCTGTGCTCAGACATTCAAGATACCTAAAGATAAGTGGCTTAATCTGAGAGCACAGTTTGCCCCAGCTTAGTGACAAAATTTGGGCTCTGTACAGCTTCATTCACAGTCAGGGCTCAGAGGTACCTGCCGCAAAGAAAATAAAATGAAAGCCAGTTTGTTTCTCAAATAATTTTGTTCCTTCATGGTTCTTTTGAGGTAGAAACCCTGGGAAGAAAGGTGTGTCCCATGTGTAACATGTAAACATTTTATTGATTACTCTTTCTTTGTGCTTGAAATGCAGAGCATTGGATGCTGAGAGAACAGTTTATTAAAGCAACAGGTACTCAAGTGTAGAGCAGAATTTCAGAATGCTGATATTTTCCTCAACAAGCTGAAAAAGAATAATTGTGCACATTGACTGCAATGGTGTTAGAATAGGCTAGGCTCATGTTTAGGTTTGTCATTTTTATCATATCAATCATTGATGCTTCTGTGGTTTGAGATTTGCTTTTTGGCACCAGCATTTTAATGGGGCTGAAAAGGGAAAAAAACTCTTGCCATTTGGCATTAGAAACAAAATTATTGTTTTTTCATGCTGGTCATTAGCTGAGAGAGCAGCTGGAGCTTGAAATTCCTCAGTGTTCCTGTAGGAAGCACAGAGCTGCTCCCTCTGCAGTGGTCAGCATGAACCAGCTTGGGCCTGTTGCAAGAACAGGTTTTATCTGAGCATAAGAAAACTTCATTCTCTTATCCCTAATAAAATGTTTATCTAATCTAATAATATGAGACTATTTAAGTGTGGCTTTTTGGAGAGAGAGAGATGAGGTAGCAGATAACTTGATGTGGAGACTGGAGTGACAATTGGGTTTTTTCATCTCCCTGTGCTGCAGGTGTCTGGGTGTAAACAAATACTGCTGGTGTCTTACTCAGGCATTTGCCATCTGGGCATAAAATCTGCAACTCTGTAGTTCACAGTCCATGAGAAATAGATATGAAACTCTGGTAATTTGACAAGTTGCTTTGTGGGAGGGCATTGGTTATGCCTCTGGCCTCCTGTTTGTGCTGGTGTTTGACCACAGCATCCTGAGGGTGTCAGGGTAAGAGCTTTTTTTCCATGTGTCCTGTCAGCATTGCTCTTGGTTAGGCCAAGCTGTGACCTGCTGAAAGATCTCCTGAATCCATATATTGAGGTATTTGAATCATTTTAATTACTCTCATTTGAGATTCAGTAGAAGGTCATACACTATAGCAGGCAAAGCAAGAGGCTGCTCAGCAGCACTGCTGGCACTAAAAGCAGACTTAATAGCTGGAATTTGTGGCATCTGCTGAGAAGCTCCAAATGTTGAAATGTAGTGCATGCATGCTCTAAATTTAGGATATTTGAAAACTGAAAGAATTTGAGCTTGGCCAATTAAATCCACCTACCGGAATCCCAGAGTTAAGCTGTTGTGTCTGCCATTCTCAGTGATGCTTAGGTTCAGTGATGATGCCCATTGATAGGATCATAAAAATTCCAGAGATAGAACCATACAAAGAGTTTGAAATTAGGAGATTTCACAGTCTTAAACACAAAATGGAAGAACAAGATGATTTCTTGTCTGGCATAGAAAGACTTCATTGCAACAGTTGTTTTCTTTAAATTCAGGACACTTCTGTTGCTTGCATTTCTCATATATGTAACTTTAAATAGCACTATTTATTCAGTTTTTCAAGGCAAAATGCAAACATGGAACTCTATGCTCTCCAGCAAAAAGCAGAAACAAATTCATTCACCACTGGAACTTTCTCTTCATTCTGCACAGCAGCTCTTCAGTGTTTTAAGACAAGAACTGAGGAGCAGAGCAGAAGCTCCTTGAAGATTTAGGTGAAATGTGTTCATTGAGCAGTTTGCCATTAGGACAGAGTGATGTCTTCCTGCAAAATAATAATTTAAAAACTTTTCAAATGCCACACTGGCATCTATTTGATCCAGAAGTGGTATTACTTATGCTTCTGAACTTTGATTAATGGCAGATTTTGTGTCTTACATGGCATTATTAGAAAAGTGCTGTCCATTCATTCACAAGTACTACAACCCATGGGCTTTGAATGCCCTTTATTTAAGCAAATGGACTCCTAAATTACATTCTTGGGTGGAGTGGGTACCTGATTTTAGAGCACACATAGCATTATTTCACCTAAGAGAGCTGCAAACCCGCATGTGTTGGTGTGTTCTTAGTGCCTTCATGCTAAATTAATTCCTGGAACATCTCAGATTCCAGGAAAGTGAAAAGCCAAAAGATTTCTTGGATTTTCATGAAGAAAGCACTGACATCAACAGTGGGGTGACTGACGACAAACAGTGTCCCTGCTCACAGGAGTGTGACATGGCACAGGAATGCCACATCAGTCAAGTCTGTAGAAAAACAGGAGTCTCATCAACTTTTTCTTAGTCCTGAAAGGAAAAGAAACATCTTAAAATCATATTTTTAACCTTGAAATGTTTTGCCTCTAGATACCAGTATTCTGTGTTTTAAAATATCTTATTTGAAACACTAATTAGGTTTTGGCTTGTGCTGGGATGTAAATGGGAAACCTTTCCCTGTTTATTGTGAAAACCCCTTTGCTTCACTAAGAATTATCTTCGTTTAACAGAAAAAACTTTTCCAGCTATAATTAATTGAACAGCTCTCAGTATTCCAGAACTGCAGAAAAAACCCATTTCTCTTCCTGGCTCTTTGCTAACACAGCTTTAACTGGGGAGCTCGGGGCAGTTTTCATGAGCGTGGCAGCACTCCGTGTCAGGATTTTACAACTGGGCCTTGAAAACCAGTTCAGTGATTGAATCTGGCAGATTGGGTTTGGCTCCAGAGCCAGCATATGCTTTTAACATATGCACGTTGGCAAATCAGATTGAAGTCATAACTAAAAGGGCTGCTGTCTCAATCCTGCTCCTGCTGCTGGGAATTACATGTAATGGGCAAAAAAAAATTGGGGAAGGAGGAATCTGGGCTGTGGGCAGTGAAGAACCAGCTGACCCCTGGTAAATCTGCTTGCAGATAGCATGAGATTTTTTTGTTTTTGTTTTGTTTTTGTTTTGTTTTTGTTAGTTTGCAAGTGTAGCTGCTGGAATGCACCGTAGGAGTTACCTCTTGGTTTTTCTGCCCACAGGATCATGGCTGATCCAAGAATAGCAGACACCCCACTCTGGCTCTCTGCCCGTGTTTATCTCTGACTATCACCTAACGTGCTGCTACAGGCTCATTCCTTTCATGCATGTAAATTGTGCTCCAAAAAGTACCAGTTTTTTCCTTTGCTGCTGGAATTGTTGGGCATGGCAAGGTTTTCCTGGGTCAGATTCCTCAGGGTGGGTCCTGGGTACCAGGACTCCACATGTTGCACTGATTGGATCTTGTCTGGAAGGTGTTTTGTGCTTGCAAACCAGGGCAGTCACCTTTTTGTAAGAGGTGGGAAAGGCTTGGGTCTGATGTAGATGGCCTGGCCAGAGCACTGTTGGAATAATAATGGAATCAGGATAATGGAATGGTTTGGGTTAGAAAGGGCCTTAAAAGTGATCTCATCCCACCGAACTGCCATGGGTGGGGACACCTCACACTAGCCCAGGTTGCTCCAAGCCCTGTCCAACCTGGTTGGACACTTCCAGGGATGGAGCAGCCACAGCTTCTCTGGGAATCTGTTTCAGGGCCTCCCCACCCTCACAGGGAAGAATTCCTTCCCAATATCCCATCTGTCCCTGCCCTCTGGCAGTGGGAAGCCATTCCCTCTTGTCCCGTCAGTCCAGGCCCTTGTCCCAAGTCCCTCTCCAGCTCTCCAGGAGCCCCTTTGGGTACTCCCTGAGGTCTCCCTGGAGCCTTCTCTCGTCCAGGCTGAGCAATCCCAGCTCTCCCAGGCTGGCTGCAGAGATGAGGTGTTCCAGACCTCGGAGCATTTCCATGGCCTCCACTGGACTCATTCCATATTGATTGAGGTCAGGACTGCAATTAGGTCCAGACACATGGAAGAACAGTTCATCCCCCAAATTGTTTGCTGTAGTTTTCACCTTATGGAGAGTTTTAGGGCACTGAGGAGTTGGGAGCAGCAGCAGGAGCAGGATTGGTGGTTTTCCTTCCTCTGCGTTTCCTCTGTGTCCATCAGGGCTCCAACAGCTCCATGTGGGACTGGTGGGACAGATGGAAATCTGTCACATCCCTGACCCCATAACTGTGACCATATTGTCATAGTGAAACTATCATGTATATTTGTCTGCCTCTTATCAACAACTGTATACATTTGACAATTATTTTCTGCCTCTGTAGAAACCTTCCTCCTGCCTCAGCTTTGCAGATGTTGCAAATGTGTTTTTCTAATGAGACACATGGCACATTCCAGAGCAGCACCAGTGCTTGTTTCCAGCCTGAAAATGAAATCTTTTCCCTGTTGGTAAAGTAAAGTTTGTAAAATGTGATTACAGTAAATAAACCATAGACTTGAGAGGTCTTTTTAAGTTTCGTAGTGAGTTCCCAATGATTACTTCATGTTATTTTTTTTAGTGAACTCAAATTTAATTTTTCCTTTGATTTGTAGCAACATGAAGTAAAACCTGTCTGATGCTGCACCTTATTTTTAAGTGTGGTTTGCAAAGGATGGAAAAGGTGTTATTTCTGTCTGTAGGAAGAAGGATCAGAGCTGCCAGTTCTAGATTTAAACTACTCTTGTACTATTTTATATTCTCTGTATAAAGAGGAAACTCTGAAGGCAGATTCAGTGGAGAAAGGATCTCAATAAATATAATATTAACCAGATGGCTTTCATTCCATTAGTGTCTGACTGCAGGATAACTCTCTAAACTCATGGCATAGCCGAGCCAAGGCCTTAGTAACTTGATAATGATCCACTAAAATTTGAGAACTCTTATCTTCTGAGATGTGAGCCAGTCATTGTTTTAAGGGAAGTCAGAAGAGCACTTTTTGGGGTCAGTTGGATGTGGTTAAATTTCTTCTTCCTTTTCTGTAAGGATCTGGACTGTCTGTCTTGAAAGATGTTGCACATATTGAGATGAATCTTGAATAAGGCCCAGCATGGTCATTTCTATTTTTTCTCCTGTAAATGTGGGAAGTTCTTGAAATTTTGTAAAATACTTTTGAATCTGTGAGGAATAGCTCGTATCTGAAGCTGGTTGTATTTTGGAGCAACAGTTTTGTGTTTCTTCTAAATGAACATATCTGTTGTTATTTTATTCACATATAATTACATACTCTGAGATACATTTTTTTTTTCTCCCTGCTGCTTGAAGAGGGTTTTTAGTGTTTGAGAATCCAAATTGTAAATATGCCACTCTTTTCCACATCAGTGTGCCATGGTTTGAGTTTTGGATACTCTGTCTTGCCTCAGAATCTTTTCCCTTCTCCGAGTAATGAGACTTCACTCTGATTTCTTTTTGACTCTGTTGCCATCCTTGGGAATTTTCCATCTGAGTGACTTTGAGCCATAGAATTTGATTCCAGCAATAAATTCAAACCTTAGCTTACTGCACTGAAAACCTTTCCTTTTTATTTTTTAGTCCCTTGCAAAACCCCACACTGATATTTAAAGATTTGGGATTCTTCTCCACAGGAGCCTCTGTATAGTTCCTGTAAGTCAAATATGGGGGTTACCATGGACTACCCCACTCTGACCATAAATATTGTGATATTTCCACGTGCTTTAGTTCGCTCAGATCACTTAGAAGGCCTCTGGACAGGCAGGATGGGAGACTGTGCCTGTGTGGCTCAGGCCCTGCTCAGGCTGCCAGGAGGGAGGTGAATTTTGCCATTCCCATCTGCTTCCATTAGGACAGGATTTTCTTTCCCACTTTAGAAGAAGGAGAGCCTTGTTTAGAAGAACAAGGTTTTTCTTTTTTGCTGTTGCTGTCACTGTTGGCTCCTGCTTTGTTTTGCTGTAGCAGAGCAGAAGTCAGTGAAAAATAGCAGAGAAGAGGTGGAGCAACGGGGAAAATGTTTTATTCCTCCTTTTTCCCTCCAGGTTGGAAGGAGCTCTGAGCAGCCTGGGCTAGTGGAAGGTGTCCCTGCCCACGGCAGAGGGGTTGGAACAAGATGAGCTTTTTCCACCCCAAACCATTCTATGACTCTGTGATTTTTCAGCACTCTTGTCACTGGATCCTTCTGGGGGCACAGCCAGGGGGAAGGAATGTGATGGAATTACTGTTTTTTGTGGGAAACCCCACTGTCTTCACCTGAGTTAGCAGGTGCTCAAAGCAGAGCAAGGATGATGTGATTTTCTAACTCCTCTGGATTGCTCTCCTTTTTTGCATACAATTAATTTCCCTTTGCCAAAAATACCTTGATCCCAGTGCTCCTAGAAATCCACAGAAGAGCCCACTTTGGGGAATGATTTCTTTGTGATGGATATCCCTGGAAGTCTGTGATCCCACAGCTTCTCCTCGAGACGCTGCATGTGCTCTCCACATGCCAGTCACGTCCAAAGCCATTCTAATGAAAGTACCTTTTCCAGGAAAAAGTTATCCTAAAACTTGCTGTAAATTCTCTGCCAAATGCTGCTTGGCCTCCTCGGCTATGTCTAAATAAAACAGTGTGGTTTAGCTCAAAGGGGGAAAGCCCACAATCAAGTCTGTTCTTTCTCAGAGCACTCTCACCCAGCTCCAAGGTGATCCCCTCGGGAGTGGAGTGGCTGTCCAATTCCAGATGGAGGGAATTTCAGAGAACCTATGGGTGAAGTATTGACAGCACATGACAATATCAGACATCAGTGTGATCCTTCACAAGGTGTACAGAAGAGGAGCAGTTCCTGTTCCACTTCCCAGTCCTGTGCACATTCCCAGTTCATGCTGGCATCACTCCAAGACAACTTCATGGCAAAAAACTGGAAGAAGCCATGGTGGCATTGTGCTTCCAAGAAAACTGAGGGTCTGTGTCCCCAGCGAGCTGCTGCTGGAATATGACAGCTTCCCAAGGCTGGATCACTTCATGTGTGGAATTTAATGAGCTGCCAAATGCTTCTAAATGTCAGGAAGACCAGAGGAAAATGGCAGCGGGCAGAACATGGCACAGGCAGGAGCGCAGAGACAGAAATTAATTCTTTAGCTTGCAGCGTCTACCAGTTAATTTTCCATGAAGGTTTTCCCCCTTCCCCTGCTGCAGACTGTGAAATGATCAGTGATTCCTTGGGGGCAGATGGATGCCCAGGTTAAGGGCCGCAGGGTTGAGAACAGCATTTTATTTTCTAGGAAATGAGTAATTTCATTTATTTTTTTAGTGCGACGTGACCCAGTGTTGGTGTTTCATTCAGCTGAACTGCACCTCTTCTTTCTGCTTCAGTCCTGGGATAATGCTGCTTATCTGGTGGAGTGTCAGTGAGCAAAGGAAGATAAAGCTGTTCCCAGAGCGTGGCCAAGCTGGGAGAAAGGAAATAATTGGATAAAAGCATGGGGAAAGAGTAAAAAGCCCATCCTCAAGCTAGAAATTTTGCAGAGAAATAAAGTTTTTTCAGCAAAATAGCAACTGAAGCCATTATAGTGACCCTCGATGGAATAATGAATAATAAAGAATGATTTATCCAATTTGCACAGCACTGCCAGTGGTGGGGTTTGGAAAATCAGGACAGTAGGATGAGAACATCCTTCCTGACACTGTTTTTTTGCATTCCAAAGTCTGCTCCCCTTTGGACACAAGGAGAACCAGGCAGTCTGAGCTGTCACTTTTAAAACCTTTGGAAAAAATCTGTTGAGATTAAAAAAAGAAACAGAAGGGGAAAAAAAAAAATCTTTCTTCTTGCCATTCCTCCCAAAGCAAGTTTTCCACATCCAAGGTCTGCTTGTGTGGAAGCCGTTTATAACCCTGGCATATGTGGATTTTTTGCAGAGTGGAAATTCCGTCAGGGTAGGTGTTATTTCTGCTGCAGACTCCATGGCATTTGCTGCTGGCTGACCACAGGTTCTGGCTGCCCAGGGCCTTGAGTCAGTCACCAGGGTTTGATCGGGGACATGGTTCCCTGCCCAGCCGTGTTCCCACCATGGGAGTGTCAGGGAAGCTGGGATGTGGCTTTGTTTACCACAAAAGGTGGCAGATGGAATCTCTTGTAAGATGAGCTTTTCCAGTGCTCCTGAGCATTCCCAATCTAAATATAATTTAATTCTCTATTTAATTTTGGTGCCTTTAAGCCTCCCTGGCCTACCTCTCTGCCCTCACCACCTCTGTGAAATTCCATGCTAGAGGCTCTGCAGAGTACATAGAAAAGATAAATAATTATTTTGGCTCCTCTCTTAAGTACCTGCATTCAAAAAGTGTGAATGACTCTTTTCCAGGCGGGATAAGAGCTGAAATTCTCTGGAGCAGAGAATTTGCTTCAAGGCATCTCCCAAATGCCTGTGGACAATTCCTGCTCTTCCCTTAAGGAGGTCAATCAGCTCTGAATTGGATGAGCTGGAATGATTCATCCCATCCCTT
This sequence comes from Hypocryptadius cinnamomeus, assembly GCA_013400635.1. Taxonomy (NCBI): domain Eukaryota; kingdom Metazoa; phylum Chordata; class Aves; order Passeriformes; family Zosteropidae; genus Hypocryptadius; species Hypocryptadius cinnamomeus. Next base: position 28,777 of record VYZP01055601.1, read on the forward strand.
TCATAAAGTCTTGGGAAGGATGAGCTGCTGGGTGATTTTCAAAGTGGTGATTGTAGCAATATCAGCAACCCTGATATTCTGATTCTTTGACAGAAAAGTGAACTGGTAACAGGAGAAAGTCAATGTCCTGTTAGAAACACCCTAGCCCTGGGCAATCCAGGATCCGGTGCTTAAAACACCTCTGGTTTTGTAGAAGCTGTTTCACAACAAGAAAAGGAAGAGAAGGAGAAGAGGGAAAAATAGTGGGTGTGTTTGTAGAGTGATAGTGGCAGCGTTTCAGGGTGCACCTTGCAACTGGGAAAATTGGAACAGCACATATTTTTTACAGAGTGGAGTTACTCCAGCCTGAAGGGTGTTCAAAGTCGTGATAAAGGGAGTTCTGCTTGTAAATCCCATTAGGAATAAATGGTTTCTAACGGGATTGGTGCAGCTCACTCTTCCTGCCCTCACACATGTACACAGGCACAGCTTTGAAAATGCCTTTCATGGCTTCAGCTGCTTTCATTAATGCCCAAATCAGTTCATATTCCCTCATATATATTTTTTTTTCTCTCTGAACTTTGTAAGGAATTGATCCTTTCTCCCCTCAGTTCTTTTCTTTTGAATGGTTAAATACAACAGCCCTTTTTTTTTTTTCCCCTTTTTCCACAGCGTTAATGAAGTCGTTATTGGGAATGGGAGAGGTGTTTTCATTACAGCTGGCACTTCCAAGCCTTCCACTGGGGTGGCTGGTATCCTTGGGGAAAAATCAAGCAGAATAGATCAGTCTGACTGTATATTGAGAGGGTGGATGAGATGTGTTGTGTATGAGAGTATTATGGTAACTATACATTAATGTGTAATCTCAGTGCTGTGTTCATTCTTACAGCAGGAGTAAGGGGGGCTAATCACGAGCTGGTGCTGCTGTTATTACCTTATTTATATTCCTTTATTGCCTTGCAGCCCTTCATATTGAGTAAAACCTCATTGTTCCACCAGTTCTGTGGTCTGGAGGCTCAGGGGGGCAAAACAGGGTCAGGTGGGCCAAACTGAGCTCTGCATAAGAAAGGCAAAACGCAAAAAGCCGTGGGGATGGCGGTAAAGATTAGTGGAGGCAGGACTGAATTAGCAAGGTTTGAAGTTACAAACAGTCAAGGATGTTCTTAGTGTTCCTAGCAGAGGAGCATACATTAAATAATAAACCATCCTGTGCCTATGGATTATTTAGAATAACAGGCACAGCTATTACATAGCCTGTTCAGGTGACCGAGGCTGAGCGGCTCCTTCCCGCGGCCGTGACCTTCCAGTCCAGTTTCCTTCCTCAGGTGGGATTTATCCGTGCCAGGCTCCCCCTTGCACGCCCAGGAACCCACAAAGTGTCCTCCAACCTCAGCCCTTGTTCCATAATGGATTTCTGCCCTCACTTCACAGCCCCTTCATGCTGCTGCCGCCGCTGATGGAGTGGATGCGGGTGGCCATCACCTACGCCGAGCACCGCCGCAGCCTGACCGTGGACAGCGATGACATCAGGCAGACAGCCAGGCTGCTCCTCCCGGGGCTGGACTGCGAGCCACGCCAGCTCAAGTACGTGGGCTAAGCTTTGGGAAGCTCCTCCGCTCCTTGAAGCTGCTTAAAACTTTCCTGTAGTGGTTTGGGCTCGCCAAGTTGAGATTTCCTGGCCAACGTGCCAATTAGTGTAGTGGGTTCAGTGCTGGCCAGTGACCAGCACAAAAATGGACAATATTAAACAATAAAACCTCTTGCTGCTCCAAAAGAGACGACAAACTCAGAAAGTCCCCTTGGTGGGCTGTAGCCCAGCTCTCTCAGTCTCTTATCAGTGCCTCCAGCGCTGGAAATGCCACGTCCCACGCCTTGGTGGGCCCACAGGTGGGAGCTGCCAGTGCTCAGGCACAGAATATTCCTAGCTGGAAGGGACCCACAAGGATCATCAAGTCCAACTGTTAAGTATTAGCACTGTGCTGTAACCAACAGAGATAATCTCAGGGTCATACTTTCACTACATTTCCCAGAAGGCAGATCTCGCTGTCCCACACAGGCGATACACGTTTAACCTTCTGGTTCTTCCAGAGATAAAGGAACTTTGGCCAAACTCTGCAGCTGGGGCTGAAAGATTTTTTGTCTTTCTGAAAGTTAATTACAAAATGCAAGTATTTGGGTTCAGGGTTTTTCTGTGTCTCAGACTTAATTACAAGATTACTCCTTGCTTTATGAAATAGCTTGAATGAAAGATCTAAACTAGCAAAAAAAAAAAATTCCAGATTGCATTATTTGATCCTTTAAAACAGTAATTTTGTATCCAGCATGTTCAGGGGGAAAGAAGGTCTTGAAACTGGTTTGTTTGTTTAATTGTTTATTTATTTATTTATTCCTGACTTGCTGTGGGATAGGAACAATGTGCAAAGGCAAGTTCCTTCCCTTCAAAAACTTTTGTTTTTCTGAAGTTCACTGGATTTCAAGTGGAATAATTTTATTTTGCTTTTTTTTTTACATAATTCTTCTTTTTTACTTTCTTCTTACTATTATATCATGTAATTACATCTTATTCTGGGTAACACTGTAGATTGTGATACCAGTTAGGACAAGATTATGGTAGGATTTTTAATGAGATTCATCCTGAATCTTCTGTGTGAGGTGATGAGTGGCCTGTTTCTCTGGCAGGCTGTCCAGGCTCTCCAGAGGAGGATGGCTGTGCTGAAAGCATCTCATTTATCAGAGGAACTTGGCAGGCTGATATCTCACTCACTGAGAGTTTGCTCAAGAGCCTGTGCTGGAAACCAGGCGGGTACTGTGGAAGGCATTCACCCCAAAATAACATCAAAGGGCTGAGCTCCCAGTGCCAGCCTCCAGTTGGGAAGTGATCCTTCAGTGAAGGAGACACACTTCCAGGTCTGGAATTCAGAAGAGTCTGAGCAGCCAGCCAGAGGATTTACAGTAATCCCTGGGCTCCTTCCAGATGACATAAAAGTTGTCCTGATTGTCATCTAAAGGATAAGGATTTAGTAGATCCTCACAGAAATGTTAAAGCACTTCCTTCAGTTGAGTTGCTGGAAAAGCATTGAGGGTGTTCCCCTGCCTAAATTTGATTTTTATTTCATACTTTTAAAAATTTTTGATATTTTTTGCCCAGGAAAGACTAAGGATCTATATCTTACTTTTTTTATGGTATGGGCACTATCCAGGAATTCTTTTGTCTTTCACAGACCTGAATGCTGCTTCAGCTCCTTCCGGAGACTGGATGCTAAAGCTGCTACTGAGAAATTCCATCAGGATCTGGGCTTCCGGATGCTGAACTGCGGGAGGACGGATCTGATCAACCAAGCCATCGATGCACTGGGCCCCGACGGGGTGAACACCATGGATGATCAGGTGTGCCACAGAACACGCCCTCACCACTCCAAAATCCCCTGCAGCAGCAGCTCCCTCCTTCCTTTCTATGTGGCAAATCAATACCAGGTCGTGTTTGTTGCCTCTCCAAGGATTTTCTAATTCTAGCTCGTGGTTTAGGCTGAAAATGCTTCCCTTAAAACACAGAAAAATACTTCCCCACCCCACTCTCATGCCACCCCTCCAAAAAAAAAAAATCCCATTAGAGTGGATTGTTTATCAGCTGGAATATCTCTTCTTTGGATGGGCTGTCTCAGGCACTGATGGCAGGCAGGTTAACACAAGGGCAGTGAATGGAAAGTCTGATACGTGCTGAGAGGATGTCAAAGCAAAGTGGTTTCTTTTCCAGTGACACTCCCCTCTGGCTCAGCAGCCCAAATCCCGGCTGGGTTAGTGAGGAGTGACCAAAAGGTGTTTTTATCTCATGGCTTTCGGGCTCAGAGCAGTTTGGAATACAAGACACAGCACTGAGAACCCCACCCCAGTGGCCTGGTGTCAGTCAGTGTTAGATTTGCTCATAGTCCATCATGCTGATGTGTCTGTTTATCCATTTTTTAACTGTTCCCTGCTCAGCTACACTGAACCATAGGGATTTGGTAGTCCTGGGAGTCTCTGGCTGCTTCTGCTCGTGCTGTCAGTCCCATCAAGTAACAGCAGAGTCTGTCCTCTGGGATATCATTCAATGCATGGAATTAGCTTTTAATTTAAAAAAAGGGGGGAAAAAAGCCACCTCTCCTAAATAAACACTCGTTACAGCTGTCACAGCGAGGAGAATGAGCTGTCACATCTCTGGAACAAGAGGATATTGAGCAGTGGGAAGGGTTTATGTTCAGGTAGAGGGGTTTTTTCACTGCCAGCATTTTACTGCAGTAACATTTCAGACCCAGCTCTGAACCTGGTACATCTTCCATAGCACTTCCCACCATCCTGCAGTTTTAAGGGAAGTGTGAATGTATACACAAATAGCAGAAACTGCTTCTGGACATACCTGCGTGTGTAGTTGCCTTATTTACAAATCCAATACTAGGAACTTTGTGGTCACTGGGGTGGGTATCTCATCATAGATACTCACTTTAGTAAAGTGACTGAGGTGGCAGATTTGTATTATGAAGGTTTCCCACTTCCTCTTTATATTTTTTTAAATAAGTTTTTGCAGTTCCAGTAGCCCAGAGGCCTCTCATTCTCTCAGAGATTATTTTGTGATTTGCATTGTGAGACACTGTGCCCCAACACCTCAGACACTGGTGCCAGGACTGTCACTTCTTGCTGCAGGATGTCCCCTACCTCTCATCCAGCCAGCAAACTGGGAGCTGCCTGGCTTTTGTCAGCACAGAGACCCCTGTGTGCAGCTCCTTGGGAAGTCTGAGGAGTTTCTGCTGTCACTCACTGATGTCTCATCCTGTGGGTGGGATCCTCTTGCCAGCCCTGCTGTGAGGGGGGCAGCTCTGTAGTCTTCAGCCCTCAGAGAGTGTTTTGGCACCAACAAAAAGAGCAGGACAGGCCCCCTCTGGAGATATTGTTGCTTGGCAATTCTCCACTTGACTCTGGAGCAACTCAGCTTTGTGTCCAAGCAAGTGCCTCCTGCATGGTACTTCCCACCCCAAGCAGAGTTAAATCAAAGTTTTGGGAATGAGCTCTGCCATGGCTGGAACAGGAAACCAAAGCTGGACTTTGCCAGCTTGTTTTGCTCCTTTTGGAAAAGAGTAAGACAAAACCAGATGCCCAAACTAGGGAAAACTGACTTAGGCATGACAGAGCTGCTGATAATTTAATACAAAGGCTTTAGATCCAGGTTGGAATTTTGACCACTCCCAGGGTGTGAGCATGTCCAGGATGTTCAGACCCACTTGCCCATCTGTGTACGTGGAAATCTGTGGAAAAGAACTCAGAACATCCCCTCAGAGACGTGAGTTTGGAGCAGGACCCTGTATTCAGTTCTGATGGGGACCAACAAGCACTCTGGTTTCAGGGGATTGGAGATGTTTAGGAGAACAATCTCTTCTTCCCTTTGCAAGGAGCAAGCAGGAAGTACAAAACTAACATTAAAAATTAAAAAAAGGACAGTGTAAGTCTATACAAGTTTTAGAACCCTGACTGGGGTTTGTGCCTGCAGACCTGTGTTTTGAATTCTCAGTTTATGTGTCTGTAATGAGTGTGGAGCCTCCCAAGCCCCACAAAAGCCAGGATATCTCGCCCAGAAATAGCTTCACAAATGGAAGTGCCCCAAAGCAGGAAGCTGGGAGTTGTGGCTGCTTTGAAAAGACACCTTTGCAGAGTCAAGAGCAGAACTCCTGTGTGAGAGATGTAATTCCATTTTACAGTGCAGCTCCCATTAAGGATGAAGCTCTGTTATTGCACACTGCGCTGTGGAGATGCTGCCTGTAAAAAATTCAAATGCCTGCAATAATTAAGGGGAGGGGGCAGGAAAGCTGTGGGATGTGAGCAGGAATGGATTTTACCAGGCCATTTCCTTTCTGTCCTTGGCTACTTCAGGAATTAACTCCATAAGTAAGGCTCATTTTTCTCATAATTCATCTCTGAGCTGTCATGGTTTGCTGGTTAAGTAGAGGGAGGGAGATTTATGGGATTGAAATGCTGAAATATTGAGGCAAATAGGATTTTAGCAGTGGGGAGAAGTTGCCAGATAAATTCATCGTCTGTATTTTTGTGTTGCTTTCTGCCTTCAGTTCATTTGGCTACAAATGAGCCAGGAAATGGCATTTCTTTGTTGACAGCCTTGGGAAAGCTGGAGAGTTGTGGACAATACAGGGCTAGGATTTTCAGTGATCCTTTTTGTGTTCTTTCAGCCTTGTCCAGTTACGTTTTGTCCGGGTCATTTTCCAGTATCAGTTGTGCCCACTCTGCATAGAAATCAAAAATGCTTTATAAATACATGTATGCTGTCCCTACACAAACTTTGTACATTAAGATTCAAACTCGCTGTGTCCATGACAGTGTCTGTGTTGATAGGGATAGAAAGATGACTTTGGTTTTGTTTTTATTTTTTGTTTCCTTTCTGAAGGGTATGACCCCCCTCATGTATGCCTGTGCTGCTGGAGATGAAGCCATGGTCCAAATGCTTATAGACGCTGGAGCAAATTTAGATATACCAGTGAGTAACACTTTGCCCATAACTATCCAGCTGCAAACTAACAGGACTTCTGAAATCTCTCCTAGCAACTGAAGGCTTCAGTCCTGGAAGCTTCAAGCAAGGCATTTCTCCCAGAAACCATCGCTTCAGGGATTTGGGAGGGGGGAGAAAACCTTCCAAACCTCTGGGAGCACTCAGTGGCTCCAGTTAGGATTGGCACTGGCAAGTCTAATGGGGAGGGAAGGGAAGGGAAGGAGCTGCCCAGGGAGACCCCAGTGAGCCCATTAAAAATCCCAGGGGATGGGGCAGAGCAAGTGGTGGTTGCAGTGTTCTCTAAGTGGCCCAAGTCCCCATTCCCTGGGCCTGTCACTCACAGAGGAAGAAGCTGGTTCTGTAGAAGGCAGGGGAGGAAGGCAGGCAGGCTGCAGTGGGTAATGGGTGCTGCTTCCCTGCTCCAGGTGCCCAGTGCCTCTCCACGGTACCCCTCGGTGCATCCCGACAGCCGGCACTGGACTGCGCTCACCTTTGCCGTGTTACACGGGCACATCTCGGTGGTCCAGGTAAGATTCCAGCCAGGAATCCTTCCAGGAGGCACAGGGGACTGAAATGCAGCCCTGTGAGTCCCTGCTCCCAGCTTTCCTGAGCCTCCTAAACACCAGTGAAAAAACTGCCTGCTGTTTAAAACAAGGAGAATGAAAATTGGTGACATAATTCCTGGCAAGGTCTTGATAACAAAACACAGCGTGTTTCTGTATTTTTATTTAGTTTCAGTGTTGCTCCAAAGCTCACTGCTCCTAAAACACTGCTGCACAATCATTTGTTTGGTTTTAAATAAACTAGTGCTTCACGTGGAGTGGTTGCAGTTGGCTGTTTGATCAGGAGCTTTATAACAGTAGATATTAATTGGTTTATAAATTTACATGCAAAAATACAGTGTGTGCTGATGTCTGCTTTAATGGCAGAAAATAATCTGTAACTTCCTTCATAATCCTTGAGAATTGCATGAACAAGACTTAAGCTGTTGTGGGATTTGAGCCTGTGGCATCCTCCCTGCTCCCTTTTCTGTGGAATTATCACAGGGGGCAGCAGGATGGGGTGGAGCCCCAGAAATGCTACCCACATTTCCAGGGGAATGAAAAACTGATCACAGCAGACAATCAATTGCTGTTGAATTTAATTTACTTTCTGCTCAAAGGGAAGGAAA
>VYZP01055602.1:3973-22101 GCA_013400635.1 Hypocryptadius cinnamomeus
GACCCCCCCCCCCCCCCCCCAAATACTGGTATGTTTCATTGACAGGAATTTTTTTACACTAACTGTAATAGTTCTATAGATGTGTTTTAATTTTGTGTCTAAAGACAAGGAGGAATTTCTGCTATTCACATAGTCTGTGTATTAAGTTTACTAATGTCAGGTTCAAAGTAGGTAGTTTTTACTCATTTTCATTGTCTGTAATTTAAGCTGGCATTGTGAGAGCAAAACATGACCTGTCTATGCAGACCCACATTGTACTAGCTTTTCTGAAGGAGTACCCATAATTTAATATTTACTTGTACAGTTAGAGTAAAACTATGTCCTGCTAGTATCATGACATTGAGAGCACAAGATGTCACCACCAGAAAATTTTAAGTTTATGAAGCGATGCTGTAACACAGTATTTACTCATATCATGATTTTTCTTGCTGGATACAGATCATCCTTTTACTCACAAAGATCAACTTCAAGGTCCAGCACTTTCTTGCACAGTATTAAACCTTTCTGATAACAATGACACAGAATCAATAAAACTTGTCCTAATTCTTGCCTCTGGAGGCTGCAGACATGTTGGGGCAATGAAGCAATGCAGACAGAAACGATTTCTCTGTACCCTTTGTTTTCAGTGAGTCATCTGTGCAGGACTTCTAGAGAGAAATGTTCTGCTAATTGTCTACCACAGCTTTCAGATATGCCTCTCTCTGTGTGTGTGTGTGTGTGTGTGTGTGTGTGCGTGTGCTACTTTCCCTGCTTTTAGATCCTCCCATTTCAATTAAACACTTCGGCAGAAAAAACAATAAAAATCAAGTTGAATTAGCCCACCTGCACAGTAGTGATATTAGGTTCTATGTAAGAAATAATTACTTTTGCTACTCTCAAAGTTTTACTATACTGAACATTTGAGCTCAATATAAAAATTGTATCCATCTTCATGTTCTAGCATAGATCAGGAAAATACATAAAAAATGTTTTTCAGCATCCTGCATTAAAAACCAAAAGGACCTGGAACTTACACAATTAGGTAACTTTGGTAAATTTCAAGTTAAGAAGAAATTCTGATTTTAAAGCAATATTGTAAGGGGAAAATACTGTTGCATTAAGATTGATAGCAGTAAAATGAATTCTGCTTTTATTATATATAGAAAGGAGAGTTTTCTTTTGATTGGTATTATTCTAATTTGAGGAATATTTTGCATTAAATCATCACTAAAATGATACAGACCACCAAGAAGACCACTTTAAAGGAAAAAAATTGCAGCTGGGACAGATCTGAGAGGAAACTTCTAATTAAAAAAAAAAAAACCAGAAAATCTTACTTTAAAGCAGGGAAGTACAGTTTGAGTGAGTGCAGTGGCCTTTTTCTAAAAAAAACAAAAAAGCCACAGTCGAGTTGAAAATTGAAAAGAAGTCATACAGCTGTTTGAACACACACACACACACACACACACACAGAGTAAAACACACACACATATATTACCTCTCTTCTTCTCCCACAGCAGGTATCAGGTTGTATCAAATCTGAAATGTTATAGAAGTTATACCTATGGCCCTTTTTGTTTCATCCTCTTCTTCAGGCAGTTGCAAGAGGCTAGTAGCTGATTTTTATGTGAACATCAGTCTAATAGCTGACCTGTTCAACTCAAAAGCAGGAAAAAACCTACTGTTTCATGCCAGGCTGATTTGGGGATATAGCTATTATACAATACTGCTAAGCATCAGTTTTTTCCAAGTAAATGCAGACTGACAAAGAAAACACTTGTACTGCAGAATTATTTGCTTTCCCATTCTGAAAATACATCTGTTTGGCAAATTTTCACTTTGTGAGAGGAAAAATGTGTAAAATAAACACATACTTATCCACCAGGTGCTTCATTTAGCACAAACATATTTTTCTCATCACAGATTACCATTGCCATGGTAATGGCAATAATGTCAAGAATTGTTTATATCGAAAGAGGTTTTCTGATTTCATTTGTAATTTTTTTTCTTTAACTGCAGCCTCCTTCACATAACACTGGCTTCCCTTTAAATATTTAATTCTGTATTTATCTTCACTTGAACCTAAATGCATGCATGTACCAGGTCATACATGAAAATACTGTCTTCAAAATAATATCTGGAAGAGAGTCTAGGACTAGAATTGAAAAACTCTACCACTCTACTATCAAGAGGTCAAAATCATTAGCCTTCAGCCATACGACTTTTACTTTTGCAAAGATTCCTCAAGGCATCCCTGTACAATTTCATTGTCTGTGGGTTGTCTGTTTAGTGTGCTACATGGCATGCTACTGACATCAGCCCCACAGGAATTTGCAAACACAGTTTTGACTATTAGAGAGCAGGCATTCTTTAGTGCAGTGCACTGGTCACTTGGGGGATCCTTCCTCCAGCTGAGTGTCTTGAGCATCACATAAACAGAGTGTCTATCATACACAACAATCACACGTTCTTCAGCTATTCCCACTGGCTAGATGTTTATGTATGACTTTATTTTACATAGTCGTATCCCTTATCAGAAGTCCTTACAGGTTCTCTGGGATCTTTGGAAGTTTTCAATGTCCGATGTCCTTTTTATGTGGCTCCACCCCCCTTCTTGCGTAACTGCAATATTGTTGTTTTGCATAACTTCTGCTTCATCAGCACAGCTCAGCTGTCATCCTGCTTCCATTTTGTGTGGCTTCTGTTTGCCTAAATTACATCCTTCATCTATTTCTCCAAGTCCGTGCTGTTCTATTCTCCTTATCAGAGTAAAATGCTGCTCTGTTCTACTGTCTTTATCAGGCGAGACAATGATGTGAAGTGCTGGCTAGGCTGGCACTGCTAACTTTCCAAGTTTCTACTGTCTCTGATTTACTGTGAGGCATTTTTGTGTCAGGTTGGAGTTTTTGTTGTTGTTAAAGCCATAATTCAGCTTACAAAGCAGTCTCCCAAACAGCTGTGCCAGAGAAAGGGCAGAGCTCTGCATCACAAGGAGTTAAAAAATGGGCAGATGAAGGCCCTCCTCAAAGGGGCACTCACTGCAAGTGAGGCCAACATATGGCTGCTTCAGGAGCAGTACTGAGGACTCCAAAATCAGCACCTGCCAATGCAGCTGCCCACATCCAGATCCAACAGTGTGAAATCACAGAGACCTCACCCTGGAACAGGAACCCTCGCTGAGGACAGTACTAAAGACTTGAAGGGTATTTGTGCTGGTGTCAGGGTGCTGAACTGCAGCCTCCTAGGCATCCTGTGCACAGTTTAAATCTTGCTTGCTCAGACCCTGGTGTTGCTTAAGGAGCATAATGAACAGGATAGTGCATTTAAAGCCCAGACTGAAGTGTGACAGGCTAATGAGAATCATAGAATTACAGAATCATAGAATCATTCAGGTTGAAAAATACCAGTATGATCACCAAGTCCAAGTGCACACCCAGCACTGCCAAGTCCACCCATGGACTCTCTCTACCAGGCCACCAAAAGAAAGAAAGATTCTTGCTCTATCAAGACCATGTTCATGCATATACTGTTGCAGGGAAGTGAAGATAAAGAAATAGAGAAAAGGATATTGTTTGACATAAAAAATGGACCAGAAAAACATAAAATGCTATGAGCATGAACTTGTTTACAAAACGTTGAGACAATCTGGGGTTTTGGTTTTTTTCTTTTCCTGCCATGGGTGTTAATGTAATGAGGGTGACAGCACTTACTCTTTCTTTCTTGTGCACTTTTCAACATGTCACACTGCCAGAGATCACAGGAGTATAAGTTCAGGACGGAAGCCAAGTGCACGAATGAATCAGTATATGGAATAACAAACGTTAACCAATAAGTGAAATGAACCAACAATCTCCTGGTTATAAAACTGCCACAGCTGTCAGAACACCATGAAAACCACTGGGGGATTTCAACTTTTCCTTCTCACTGGTGAGCAAAGTTCTAAATGTATGCTGGCAAAGCATATCCCCCACAATGGGTCTGGCTTGAGAAGCATGCCTCGCACCTCCCACCACAGCACGCTGCACTGCCGCTGCAGTGGGGGCCAGGGCGGTCAGCCACAGCCAGTGCAACACGGCTTCCAGAGCCTGTTTGCCTGTGTCTCACTGACCACACTCAAAAGAACTGGCCGTTCCTAGTCTCAGCAGTCTTCTAACAAATTGTGTGATTAAATCCCTTAAACACTGCTGCCCGTTCGTAATCCCTTTTTGCAAACATGCCTTTCATGAAAAATTGCTGAATGCCATGGTGTCTGATTTATATTTCATTCTGAAGACAGGAAGTAAAGGGATTGAAGTTGGGGATTAAAACACTTACTCCTTACTGCATTTTCTTCTGCAGAATAGTTTCTTAGTTGCCATGGACACTGCTCACTGACCCCGTGGCCCTGAATACTCTTCTTTTTGCATTGGTGACATCTTTTAAGTGGACGTCATAGAGAACAAATGAGGGAAAATATCCTTATTTTCAACTGCTCTCAGGGCAAGAAAATAGGTTTGCTTCTCATTCAACCCATTCTCTCCCGTTTGCAGTTTAAACAGTGAAATCTGAACAAAGAGTCTGAATAAAGTAAAGCAAAAACTGAAAGACACAGAAGCCACTAAAGGTGTTTGATCACCATATGGTAGTATGTTTGCTCCCCATGAGGAAGGTGTTCACAAACAGAGCAGTTCTTCCACATTAATATAGTCGCATAATGGAGACTGTCACTGGTAATTAGCTTAGTGCCTGAACGACCTGAAACACCAGTGGTGTAATGCTCTAACCCTCCTTGGCTCCCACCTTCCTCATCAATTAAACATTCTGAGTTAGAAAAGTATTTTTAAAAAATAATTTCTTTCATATATGAAACACAATAAGCATGGTGTTTCTTGAGTTGCAAAAAAACTTCATTCAAATACTGAGAAAGAAAGGAAAGAAAAAACTGGAAAGCCACCATTAAATTAACAAACAAAGGATACTAGCTTAAAAAAAAAAATCTCCACACACTGTTTTCTTCTTGTGTTATTCATAAAATCTAAAGGCTGGTATAAAATTTTGTGTTTTCTAGAATCTTTAAACAAACTGGTAGCTTCATCAGTTGTGTGGTAAAGTCAGTATACAGTCACAAGAAAAACGCTGTTTCTACTGTACTGTAAAAGAATTTAAAAATGAACCATCATGAAGTATGCAGCTCTGTAAGAGGCAAAGAAGTATTTTGAATAATATAACTGATGACATAACCCACATAATAGAAAGACAGATAATCTCTCAAAACTTAATAGAAATTTCCATGTTAACCTTTTGAAAACACCTGTATGTCTTAGTTCCAGAGAAATATTATTCAATAGGAAAACATATTGTCTTTAAACAACTGGGTTTTTTCCCATTTCTTGTTTTTATTGTGAAGTGGGCAGGTTTATATATCATACGACAGGTTGGGCTGAAAAGTGTTTAAGAGCAGTCCTGTGGAAAAGGACTTGGAGGTGATGGTTGACAAAAAGCTCAACATGAGCTGGTAGTGTGTGGTTACAGACCAGAAATCCAAACGTGTCCTGGGCTGCATCCAAAGCAGTGTGGNAAAGCTGGAGAGGGACCCACTTTCAGGAACTGTATTGATAGGCAAGGGTGACTGGCTTAAAACGGAGAGAAATTAGGTTTAAAATAAATGTCAGGAAGAAATTCTTTATTGTGAGAGTGGTTAGACACTGGAACAGGTTGCCCAAGGAAGCTGTGGATGTCCCATCCCTGGAAGATTTCAAGACCAGGCTGGATGGGGCTTTGAGCAACCTGGTCTAGAGGGAGGTATCCCTGCCCACGGCAGGGGCACTGAAATTAGATCTTCTTTAAGGCCCCTTCCAAGTCAAACCATTTTATATTCTATATACATTATGCATTACAGGGCTCTAACAGAGAAGAAGTGAACTTTTAGAAAAGGAATATAAAATAACCCTGCTTTGGAAGAATTCAATTATTAAGATCTGCCTCTAAAGGTGAGGATTTTATATTCCCTTTTTGCCAATATGGAGGTTGCACAGTGGGAGAAGAGGAATATCTATAACATCTTTACAAGCAAAGTCGTTTCTGTAAAGCCCCCTCAGTTCAGATGCGAACTCTCATCAAGCTCAGCAGAGACCACTCGCCAAGGGAATGCCAGTAATTGCTTTGGCCAGATGATTTCAATCCTTATCCCATTNGAAGGATGTAAAGCTATTAGACTGAGTCCAGAGAAGGTCACAAATTTCATCAGAGGATAGGAGCACCTCCCCTACAAAGACAGGATGAGGAAGTTAGGGCTGTGAAGTGGAGTGGAGTGGAGTGGAGTGGAGTGGAGNGGCAATGAAAATGGTGAAGGGCCTTGAGGGGAAGCTGTATGACTAGTGGCTGAGGTCAAATGGTCTGTTCAGCCTGGAGTAGAGGAGACTGAGGAAAGATCTCTTTGCAGTCTACAACTTCCGCTTGAGGGGAAGAGTAGAGGCAGACACTGATCTCTCCCTGTGGTGACCAGTGACAGGAGCCGAAGGAATGGCCTGAAGCTGTGTCAGGGGAGGTTTAGGTTGGATATTAGGAAAAGGTTCTTCAGCCAGAGGGTGGTTGGGCACTGGAACAGGATCCCCGGAGGGGAGGGGAGGGGAGGGGAGGGGAGGGGAACTTCATAGGAGCTTTCCAGTATCTGAAGGGGGCCTACAGGAAAGCTGGAGAGGGACCCACTTTCAGGAACTGTATTGATAGGCAAGGGTGACTGGCTTAAAACGGAGAGAAATTAGGTTTAAAATAAATGTCAGGAAGAAATTCTTTATTGTGAGAGTGGTTAGACACTGGAACAGGTTGCCCAAGGAAGCTGTGGATGTCCCATCCCTGGAAGATTTCAAGACCAGGCTGGATGGGGCTTTGAGCAACCTGGTCTAGAGGGAGGTATCCCTGCCCACGGCAGGGGCACTGAAATTAGATCTTCTTTAAGGCCCCTTCCAAGTCAAACCATTTTATATTCTATATACATTATGCATTACAGGGCTCTAACAGAGAAGAAGTGAACTTTTAGAAAAGGAATATAAAATAACCCTGCTTTGGAAGAATTCAATTATTAAGATCTGCCTCTAAAGGTGAGGATTTTATATTCCCTTTTTGCCAATATGGAGGTTGCACAGTGGGAGAAGAGGAATATCTATAACATCTTTACAAGCAAAGTCGTTTCTGTAAAGCCCCCTCAGTTCAGATGCGAACTCTCATCAAGCTCAGCAGAGACCACTCGCCAAGGGAATGCCAGTAATTGCTTTGGCCAGATGATTTCAATCCTTATCCCATTGTTTTCTGAGTGCTCCAACACGTAGTATGGACTGTCTGCTTTACTACTAGCCTCTACTACAGTCTGAAATAGGAGTGGATATGGCTGAGGTATCATACTGCCTGCTTCATCTAAGCAGTGCAGTCTATCACCATTTTTCGTATTGTATTCAGGAACAGTATTCTGAAAACTTCCTACCATTGCTAGCCCATCAATCTTGGAAGAAAAATAAATGCAATGGGGAAGAAATCATGCATAAATAGCACTAGGATTAGAGAAATTCTGATTGCCTTCTGTGCTTCATTCCTGCATAGCCAAATAACACATGAAAAAATGTCTTTCCAGTCAGATATCACAGGAACAAATGATGGAAGCATCCATCGTGTTTGGTGATTTGGAAGTTTTGCTAACTTCCCAAGAGTGACTGTTCAGACATCGTTTTACAACGGACCAATCTGAGTGAAAAGAATGATTACCAGGAAGAAATAAATCCATCTAGAAGCCCTGCACATAGCCCTTATCTCCTTCGGTCTCACTACTCCCTCCATTCCTTAGTAATTTCATACATGTACCATGTAAACTACAATTTTTAAAAATCTCGATCATGTCTTGATAATTCTTAGAAATATCCTTTGGACTGCCTTTCTTGAAGCTATGCCTCTATGATATTTTTTTTCTGGCAGAGAGAGTACAAAAATTTTTGTCCTGGAAAAAACCAGAAAAATAAACATAATTCCTGTGTTAGGCGAAAACTAAGTAGTGACCTAGGAGTATCACTGAGTATTTGCTGAGGTGTTAACCTATCTGGTCAGTTGAATCCTTGTATGGGTTCCTCCAGACCCATTTAAATGATCTAAGATGGTACAGGTTTACAGGACAGCTTTTAGAGCTATCTACAGCTACAGTCTACAGCTTTTAGAGGCAGTTGTCTGGCAAGCATTTAGTACCTCAAAGCTTGTCTAAATAATATATCTGACCCATAAATAATTTAAATAAAAAGACCAAAGACATGATCTGGTCACTTAGAACTGCTAAAAAATCAAAAGCTGGTCAGCTGAACAAGGAAATTATTTGCTATAAATCATCCTTCAATTTAAAGTCCAGACTAAGACTTTTACATTCCCTTTTGCTTGTCTTGTTTATGTCAACTGTTCAAATGATCTCTTCCTTTTTTTCACAAAGATGAAGTTAACTAGTTGTATCTTAAATTATTTCACTTTCTTTTAATTAAATAGAAACAATATTTTAAATCTTTGTCAGTTTTGGTTTTTTTTGGCAGGACACACAGGCTTAAAGTATTGTTATATATGACAATGGTTGTTGACTGGTATAGATAAAACTAAAACTATCTAAAAGCATAGCCACTGCATTGTTCAGTTGATAAGGTCAATGTTACTAAAATGATCTTGTCTTTGCCAAACAGCTGCACAAATTCAGAACTTTTTGTCCTTTTAAAATTATCTCTTATCTGTTTGAAAATGCACTTTTTAAAAAGAGAAAAACTTTAAGAAAGGCAATGGACGTTGCAGATACTCATGACAAGATCTACAAAGCCAGTGGAGAGTCCATTCCCTTCCATTCCATTCCATTCCATTCCATTCCATTCCATTCCATTCCATTCACTGTAGGAACTGCACTGCAGTATTTGAAAGTGAATTACATATTTTCTTTAGATTTACAAACACAGATTTCTTCATCATGGCTGCTACAGAAGTAGCAAATTACTTTTCCTGGTACACTTGAATGATCTCATACTTGTACAAGGCCGAGTGCTATCTTACACAACAAATGGATCTTCATGAAGACCATAATAGTGGTATTGACCTTCTATACAGGCTTCAAACCCCTGGGTCTCTCTCACGAAGAAGGCTGAGGGAGCTGGGCCTGTTTGCCTTGAGAAGAGGTGACTGAGAGGGGATCTCTTCAATGTCTGTATGTCTCTGTAGGGGGAGTGTCAGAGGCTTTTCTCAGCGGTGCCAAGTGATAGGACAAGAGGCAACAGGCGGAAACCGATGCACAGGAAATTCCACCTGAACACCAGGAAGACTTCTTGACTGTGAGGGTGACTGAGCACTGGAACACATTGCCCAGAGAAGCCATGGAGTCTCCCTCGTTAGGAATATTCAAGAACTGTCTCACACGATCCTGTGCAATGTGCTCTGGGATGACAGAGCAGGGAGGTTGGACCAGATGACCACTGTGACCCCTCCAACCTGACCCATCCTGTGCTTATGTGATCCAACAGCACAGGATTTGGATTTTGTTAATGATATGATATGGACATGATTGTGAGTAGAATGATTCGAATGATATGCGTAGAACAGAACAACATTTCACTCTTACCAAGGACAGAAGAACAGAACAGCACAGCCTTGGAGAAACAGATAAAGGACGTAACTTCAGCAAATAGAACCCATGCAAAACACAAGCAGGACACCAGCTCAACTCTGCAAGGCTGAGAAAGCTGAAGTTATGCAAAAAAATTATATTGCGCTTACTCAAAAACGGGGGCTGAGGAAAGAGGCACTTAAAGAGGACATGGTACATTGAAGACAGACCCCAAGGAATCTATGAGGAATTTTGATAAGAGGTGAGACTATGTAAAATAAAGTAAAACATATACATCCAGTAAGGAGTTATAGCTAATGAATATGTGCTCATTTTTGTATGATAAACACCCCGTTTACCCGACACTCGGGCATTCTATTGGAGACAGGATCCTTCAAGTGCCCAGCAAGTGCAGTAAAGGATGCCTGCTCTCCAATACTCAAAAGCCTGTTAGAAAGCTTCTATCCAGCTGTTGTGGTATCACAATGTTCCATAATTTCATTTTCATTATCTTCAATAAAAAGACTTACAAACTAAAAGAGCTATGGGCTCTTGATTTTCAATACAGTACCATCAGGTCACAGATGAAAGACATTTGTGCTTTACTGAAATCAAAAAAGTGTAGCCACTGTAAATAGGCTTACTTGTCTAGCCAGCTTATAAAAAAAATCTTGTAAATTGTTGTCCTTTCAAAGCTGAAATGAGAACAAGATTAAAAAGGCAGCACATTTCAAAAGTAATTGTAGTTGAGGGGCACATTGTACATTAACATTCCTCTCAGCATCACTTTAATCTCTCATTTTGGGAACTGTTTAGCCTTCTTTCAGTGACTTCCTGCCTTACATGAAATCTCATCTATCTTCTCAATGAAAAGATGAAATCCTGTCCGAGTCAGGAATTTTTCTTTTTAAAAATATGATAGTAAACACTGATTTTTACCCCACTAAAATATTTTTAAATGACAGACAGAATATTACGGTGCATAGAGGTTACACCTAAAATGTTTTACTAAACATTTTCAGCATCTGTTCCCAGATATTTGCATGATATTTGTGTACATGTTTGCCCTCATTGTTATGAATGATTTTTCAAAATACACAAAGGTGATTAAAGCAGGCATGACTATCTTTACTCTCACATGGTTCTGCTTTCCTTTGAAGAGTAAATGAAATTTTATTGTACTATCCATTAAACTACTTTTATTAAATGCATCTGTGCTGGGATCTTCTTGGTATATAGGATTTCATGCCATTACCTGTGAGATTCCAAGTTAAATGTATTTAGTGGATAACTAAGGGTTGGGAAGTGAAGGGGAACAGTGGCTGCATTACAGATTTCCAGAAAAAGAATTTTGCTTTGCTTAAAATAATTGAAAGATGGAAATGTACCTATATCCCATTGCATAATCCATCTTAGAGAGCCAAGGAAAGAGTCAAATCTTTGAAGAAACATCTACAGAATCCGGGGTGAAGACTCAGTGTAAACATCAGCACAGCACATAAGATTCCACTCTTACAAATGTACTTCATCCTGCTATTTAAGTCTATGCAACATCAAAGATACATTTACAGGTACAGTTTTGGAGAGTCAGCAACTTAAGATGACACAATAATGTCACTTGGTATGCAGGGGGAGGTTAAAGAGAGGATTAAAACCAGTCAGGCACGATATATTAAAGGAATCCATGACTAACGGGGTGTGACAGCAAAAGGGTTTCATTCTTTTCAATAGAAAAGATCCCTGGGGCTTGAAGTATTAGTCCACTGTGCCTTTATCACCTTGGAATTTTTATGGTTATTTTTATGGTTATTTTTGATGAATTCACATTTTCATAATTACCTTTTCGGCATTAAGCCAATTTTCGCTTTTAATTAAATCCATAAATAATCTCAATTCTTCATTAAAAAGTTTGTTGTACTTATTTTTCATTATTATTACTGTCAGAAAATATTTCAAATACCAAAGCATAATATTAGTAATTTTAACTTCACAAAGGTCCAGTAACTACCTGTCTTGTACCTTGTAAACATTATGCCAGTGATTAGTAAGAGCTGTGATGAAAAATGCTCCAAAAAAATTCCTTAGGTAGCAACTCAGCTCTTTAAAAATGCACTTATACATATAAACAGCTGATGACTCATGGACTTGACATCCACAAGGAATCAGCATTGTGAAATATCTGGGTATTATTGGAAGTATCTGGAATATGGAAATACAATTTAGAGCTTAGTCCCACATACCGCCCTCAAAATCCATCCTTCCATCTGGGACTGGCCAGTATTTTGTAATACTGTGTATTTACCAAGCAGCAGAATTTGAAACCAAGAATTCATGTTTACAAAAATTATTTTTACTTGCCTTATTGTGTTTGTTTTGTGATTAACCATTACAGCAGAAAACATAAAACATTAACCCATGAAGTCAGAGATGAAATTATCTATATACACACCACATCAATTTACTTGCTCTTTTCTCTAATTTAAAGTTTGAAATCAACCCAAGTACTCGAAGATGCATTGAAACATCTAATATTATAACACTGATTTCTTCACATAAACTTTATACTGGTCAAGACAGCAGAAAAATCACCTTTTTCCTGACTTGTTGATCTTTGGAAGAATGGGCTTTCACATGTTTTCTCAGGGAACTTGGATCTGTGTATCGCTTAGTACATCCTGGAATCTCACATGCATAAGGTTTCTAAATAAAAAAAATTTAAAAAAAAGGATAAAGTTACTGTTATATCACAGATTATTTTAACTCAAGAGAATACTTTTTGAGCCTTGGAATGCTACAAACAACATTATTACAGAACAAAAACATTGCACATTATTACATGCAGAAAGATTCACAATTTGTTAGAATAGGAAAGGATGAAGTAAAGCTTTAAAGGAAGACAAACAAAAGGAAAGTTTTCATTACAGCACCTTTCATGATTACCTTTTTTTTTCTTAGTAGTACAATGAATATTGCTAGATATACTTACAATTTTTCCACCCTCAGCAATCTTTGACTTAATCAGAAATTACAGTCTTTAGTGAGTCAGGTAAAGAAACTGCAGTAAAGGCCCAGAAAGACTGTTTAGGACTATAGAAGGATCCACTTCAGAAAAAGAGAACAAGAAAAAATGTTAGTTTACTATATTACAAAGAAGGCAAGCAAAACCCCAACCAAGCATTGAATACTGAAGTTCCAAAAGTATTACATAAAAAAAAAAAAAAATAATGTGAAGTACTGACCAACTCCTTCAACTCACATTTTCTAATAAGGCTTCATTTTAGAAAAATACCTGTAAAATATCCTGCAGTTTATAGTTTTCTTAAAATAATGCCTAATAAATCTAACTCATATAAATATCTTATCTTGCCTGTTCTAAGCTGTCTGTCTTGCCTGAAGACTTGTAGGTTCATAATACATAGTATTAAATGAACATTAGGTCCAACTGTTTCCTGGAAGTAGCTATTCAGCAATTTATTCACTTATGTTCTCCACGGAATTTCTGAAAACACATTGTACAAATTATTACCTTGCCAGCCATAGTTTTGACTACTCAAAATGGATAATTTACTTTTTTTAACAGCCATTTAATTCATATGGCATTGTTTTAATCATATTTCTGGACTTCCACCCTTTGGAAACTGTCTCTGAGAAAACACAACATTTTTTTTCTGAAAAAGAGGTTTTTAAACAAATCTCAGCCATCACTCAAATTTACAAGGGACAATCTGTTGGCACAAAAATTTTTAGATTTACAAAATCATTCTATCTCTCTTTCTGGTACATGCCCCACCCTTAACTTTTCATCAAAGAAAAGCTCTTTATATTGCAGATGGCTTCAGTCTCCTTAAAGAGCAACTAAGTGGGAGAAAGCTACTGCTTCTACCTGCAGCAAAGACCATGGAACCTGTGGTCTTTTTATCAACCAGCCTGGGTCCATCTTCTTGCATGCTTAGATGACTGGGTCACTTTTGAGGCAGCTTCAACAGCCCCATCAGACCATCCACCCTCCTGTCTCTAAGGTTGTGGGCTACCTGCTGTCCCCAAGCTGGAGGAAAGGAGCAGATGCTCTAATGTTCAGAGGGCTGCAATGGGGCTTGTGTGTCCTTACAGTGTCCAAGTGTGTCCTCTGGTGCTTGGCGCGGTCGCTGGAGTTGCTGAACGCTTTCTGGCAGCCAGGGTGCTGGCAAAGGTACGGCTTTTCACCCGTATGGCTCCTTAAGTGAATCTTGAGATTTTCTAGCCTGGAAAAGGCTTTCTTGCAACCCTCAAACTAGAAAAGAGAAAGAAATAATTTGAAAGGAAAGCACGCACAGTAAACTGCAACAGCAAACAGTGAACAGAAGGGTAAAAGGGCATGCAGAGACCTCCAGCCTGCTACGGCTGGGTAGCTCTGCAAGGCCTGACTTCCCAGCGCGGGCGTTGCTGCAGGGTTCAAACCATTTAGACTGTAAAAATGTACCTATCCTCCGTGCACGTGGCTGAATTAGGAGAGTACATCCTACATTTTGCAGATGGCACACTGAGACTCAAAGGGACCAGCCAGCTGAGAGTGCAGCACCTGCCTGGGAAACATAGCACCAGCTGAATCTCCTCCCTGTGGCACACAGAGCAAAATGGTCACTGTGAGGTTCTCAAGACCTCTGCAAGCTATCCCTGTCTCAGCTCCAGGCTTCTCTGGATATTAGCAACTCAGCATAACAGAGGCATCTCAGTACCAACCCAACCTACAGAGCAACAGCAAAGACATGCACGGAAATTTCAGTCTGCTCTGCCTTGCTCATGGTGATGCAGAAAGTGAAATGATTTCTGAAAATACATTTTTACCTTTCTGCCATGAGAAAAAGTATGACATACTAAAAATACTGTAAGCCTGTCAAAATAGCATGTAATTCCTGTGGGGAACCAATAACCATGAGGCATAATACTTCTATACCTAAACAAGTACTGCATCTGTGGAGAAATCTATGTTTATATGAACAGAAAACAAGCTTTTCATCTATCATGTTCTCATGGTATACTGTAACCTAAGCGAATCTTAAAGATCCATTCTATTTCACACCAGCATTTTCATAGACACTTGATTTCAATTAGACCTAAATATTTATGAATATCAGAAGTACATGCTTTCTAAAATTCTATTAGTCAGGACCAATTAATCTCATTAGTTTCAGTTGCAGCACACCTCACTATGCAACACTTAAAGCTTCTGATGCATAACAAACTGCTAGTTTGTGCTTTTTGCATGCTTGCAAAAATAGTAGTACTATAGTAGAGATGTTTCTAAGGCTAACACAAAAATTTCCATCATTTCACTACCTATTAATTTTCTTCACTTGAAAAGAAACAGGCCATTTTTCACTGGTGTCAGAATGACACAACTAAATTTTATAATATATTATGCAGTGCATGTATGTTTACAAAAGCACAAGTAGGAAAACTGACATAATTCTGGTCATAATTAGCATGCCTTTCTTACAAATCTCTAACATCCTCAAAAAAAGAGAAAAAAAAATTTGTATCACTTAATTTTAAGCACATCTTTTGGATTACTGCAAAAAAGCATTACAAGTACAAAGAATAAAGCATAAAACACATTACCTATAAACCAGCACTATTAAAATTAAGCTTAAGAAATTAAAGCTTGATACAGAGGATGAACCAAAGCCTGCTATACCATAATTGTATTTTATCTTTCCTACACATGCATTTAAGAAAATGTCTCGACCCATGAAACTTTTTATTTGTATTCCATCCATTTATCCAAAACAAACCACTGCTTTTCAGATTATCCAGTTTTGATCACTGAACATTAATTTATGCTTATAAATAGTGTCACCTTTACGTTTACAGAGCTTTAGCATGCACACAAAAACATTGTTGCAAATGTAAAAAATATTTTTACTTTTAAGGATATATTTTTAGAAAATATTACAGAATAAAAAGAAATAAAATACACCAATATATCTTAAAATTGCTTTGATAAAAAGATCACTTTGTTTCTAGGGAAAAGAGTGGAGACAGCATAAAAACATGGGAGATAAAAAACTGATGTAAGAAATTAATCACAAAAGTGATGCAATTATAGAATGGTTTGGGTTAGAAAGGATCTTAAAGATCATTTAGTTCTGACCCCCCCTGCCATGAGTAGGTAGACATGTTAGAACAGGTTGCTCAGTGCTCCATCCAGCCTTGGCTTGAACACTTCCAGGGATGAGACAACTTCTCTGGGCAACCTGTGCCAGTGTCTCACGGTAAATCTCTTCCTAACATCTAATAAAATTGTACTCTTTCAGTTTTGTGCCTTCAAAAAATGACCTTTAAGAAGAAAAATAATTCAAGAGCACCTCTGTTAAAATGAGAAAGAAATCTACTGATTAGCCTATCTTATACAGACAAGTTATTACTTTGCAATAACATCATGAAAGAACAACCATACATTCTAAATGACTGTAACTATGCTGTACATAAGAATAATTTTAGTATCTCAAGAATCCATTAATTTTATAGGGTAAAACTCAGACCAATGAACAAGTTGTAGAAGCATGACTCTGTTTTGTTTATTTTGCAGGTTATTAAACTGAATTTTGAAGTATGCAAATGAACTTAAACATGTAAATGTTGTTTATATAGCTGTAAAATTACCATTAATTTTAAATGGGCAAAAATGTTTAAGCAAGCAGAACTGGGGAATCTTAACATACAAATTTAAGAATTATTATTTCTGAAGACTTCTGCATTGCTCAGTATAAATTGGAAGAAAGGATAGTTCTCTCTTCCTCCCCCCAGCCTTAAATTACTGGCTGGCATATTTACAAGGCAATATATAGATGTGTATTGCTGGAAAGGTCATTCTAGCTAAACAGTCTACAAGCATGTATTCTTAAGACAACCATCCTTACTCAGCAGTTAATGAATGTTTCTTCTATAAATCAAATCTCTTAAAGCTTTGGAAATCTCTGACACTTAAAACAAAAAGAATGAAAAGATACTCTTTTCAGCAACACAGAACATACTCTCTATCCTGATAAAAATATTTCAGTGAAAGTATCACAGACAAGAAAGGTTCATTTATGGGGGGAAAGAAGTCAGGCAGTTGATACATACTTTTGAAATGGAACTCAGAGTTTTCTAAGGTATTAACTGTTGTAGTCACTTAAGTATATGGCATACCTTAGCATTCTAAATCTGTTTAACAGTCCTAAACATATCCTGATTAAACCAGATTTTTTGCAAGTCTTATGTGAAATAAATTGTGCAATGTTTTCCTGAACTGCAATACAGAATTCAGCTACTGAGCTTCTATTTTTACTGCTGCATGCAAATTGAAACCATTAAGTAGCTCATACGGAAAATTCCTCTCTGTACTTCCTAAAGTTCTTTTTAAAATACATTCATGTTTACTTTCTCCTTTTATAAGGACAATTATAAAAAGCAAGAAACAATATATTTACAGGGAAAGGTAAAGCATATCAACAGAAAAAACCCACAGTTTTATGACTTTAAAACATTTGTGTTCTCATAAGTGCACTGTTCATCCTTGTTTACATGAAGATGATGTTCAGCATACCAGGCAGCCCTCCTGTAAAATAACAATATAATTTCACAGGTTATATAAAATAATCTGTGCAACATGAAAAGCCCTGCTGGATGCACCATGCATTTCTGAGCCCTGACTGGAATTCACTATGTAATATATTTAGACTCTTGAACTGTAGAAGATCATGGTAATACCTATGTGAGTACTTCAGTATCAGTAGCAGATAGTCAGTGGCCAAGTGACTAAGAAATTAGCCCATTTTCTCTGTAAAAGGAACTGTTGATTATCTCAGTTGAGCACTAGTATAGCAAGGATTGAAGAACTTGTTCTGGCAGACATCTGTCTGAGCTCTGATCCATTCACTGAAAAGCACGTAGCCTTCATATAAAAGTGAAACACAGCCAGCATAGCTTCTTTTTAATCCAGTATCTAATATTATCTGGTATTAAATATATTCACATTTTCCTGTCTGATTTGGTTTTGCTTCAGCACCCAGGCAGTATATTTTCTTTTGTCATTTTTCTGCTGTATTAACATCATAAGCAATGTAAAAAGTAACTTTTTTCTTTATTCTAGGTATTTTCTGTCACCAAGTAATTTAACCTTCTCTTAAACAATTTATACATATCAAAAGAATTTGCTTTCTCACTATACACAATGCTTTCTCAGACCTCCTTCAAAATTGATTCCAAACCTCCAAAAAATGAAAGGAAATTAATTACTTTTAGAAATACTGACACCTGAACGGTACTTGATTTTACAGAAATGTTCAATCCAGTATACAACATAATGTTGCTCTCCTCAAGTTTGGGCTTTTAGTATCTTTTTTCCTCTGAACCAGTTATACAGTGATCTGCAAATATTTCTAAGCATCACTGTTTGTGGCAAAGGATCATCTTTTACTTTTTGAAGTGTGAAGAACAAGCATTTCCCTTCCCCATTGTCCTTTGTGAGAAAATATTTATGGGATGATATAATGAATACATTTAATTACACGTTCCTCATCTGGTCTGTCTCTAAGCT
>VYZP01055603.1:0-31637 GCA_013400635.1 Hypocryptadius cinnamomeus
ACACTTGTGCATACTGACAATATGAGAGTTTTGGGGAAAAATTAGCAATTATCAATCACTCAGATGGAAATAAATTATGTTACTGAATTATTCATAAAGAGCTCTAAAATAATTTCCTCATTACTCCTGGTTGTTTTTTTCTTCCCTCAGTGTCCTCTAGATTCAAATCAATATATACCAGCAACACAGTCAGTCTTATCCAGGCAAATACCAAGCGTTAACACAGTTCTCTCTGTTTATTTTGCTGTCTGGACTGCTGCTGCCCATGGTGAATGAAAAGATGTCTGTCTCCCATAAATGTTTGCTGTTGGCTCAACTTCTTTCACTGACCCTGTTTTCAAGACTAATGACTTTCATTTCTAGTTCAGCACTTTCCAGTATGGTATTCACTCAGCAAAGCTAGAGCAGTATATCAGTCTAAATACACTTGGTATCTGGCCTTCACTGCTCATGCAACATTAATTTAAATACAAGGTAAAATATTTACTTCTAAGTCAGTCGTATTTTACACTGGTCTTTTGTTACAGTGGAATTCAGTCCTCAGTGGGTTGGGGTTTGCAAGGCAGGGTAGGCTACCGTCTTAGGAGAGATTTAGTCTTTACACTTTTATGAAAGAACATACATAAATTCAGGTAAATCAATGACCCATATGATTTCTCCAAACAATTCAAGTCTCTGAATGCACAAAAAGCTAACAGAAGTGCCTAGGAACAACTCTATTTTAAGACTGGCATTCTAAAATCAGCTCCAAATCGTATCTGCAGTCCTGTTTTGCTCTAAAAGCTGATATTTAAAATCAGTCAGAAACATCAGACAGAATAATTGTTTAACCTTTAGACTTACTGGCAGGTTTTGGGTGCTTTCTCTCACATTTTTCTTAGGATAAAATTCAGATATTGAATAAACCATTCCTTGGCAGTCCTGATTTTCACTACTGACCAAGTTATCAGCAAGAAAATATCACCTGTTCTGTGAAAATAGGAAACTCAATACATCACATCATACAAATAATGTTTTTTGAATGGTTTGTTTTAGTACATCTTATCATTAGCTAAAATGAGGAAGCAGATGCACAGATAGAAGTCATACCCATAAAATCTTTTACATTACAGTAAAGTGTATGTGCTGCTCACACACACATAACTGGGCTGTGCAAGGGAGCAGCTACAGAGGACAAACCCAGAAACAGCAAAAGAAAAAACCAACCATGTTCTCAATCAATTTCATAATTTCTGGCTTGTTTGAGGGTTGATGTTAATTTTCTCCTAAAATAAACATTATTGAATAATTTCTGATGAACTTGAGAACCTATGTATGATTTAATTCTGATGAATTCTGTGAGGAAGCTTTTGCTTAAAAAGCTTAAAACTGTAAAACAGAAATCTCTCTCTGGCACAAGGCTTCCAATAGAATTGAGTAGCTAAAGGGCAATTGCAAATCCTCAACTTTTGATACCAACTCAAGAAACAGTTATTATGATAAGGGGAACCAAGAATTCCTCCAACCTCCTAAGATAAAAATGCAGAATGGAATACCCCTAGGCAAAGAAAACAGGCTGGGGATATTAAAGATATTTGGGATTAGACAAAGGATATCTTTGACTCTTTTGACAACTTTCCAGATATCTAGAAACTATCTAGACATTATACATCTATACAGATAGTTAGATATTTTGAATTTGACAAAATGCAGTTACACCTGAAAGAGGTTGTAAGGAATTGGGACAAAACGATGGGAAGATGTGATGCTAATCCATCATGCTTGTAGTGACAGGGAGCAGCAAACACAACTGGGAAATACAGAAAAAGCAATATCCTTCACTATATGAGACACAGCTTATGGACAGAAGAAAATTCTGTGACACACGGAGTACTCCCTGTGTTTCAGGTTGATAGCTATTTCAGAATTACTGAAAGTTCTGATATATTTCTTTTTCTTACACTATTTAATTTTTTTTTTTAAAGGGACACTATATACTTTAAAGTTGCATAGAATGAGACCAGATGTATGCACCCCAATATGAATATAACTATGAAACCAAAATATGAGTGCTCAGTCTTAATTTTCCATCAGCTGAACTCCTGACAAATCCAGAACAAGGGTTTCCAAACAGCAAATGGCACATAAACGTTCCAGGATCCTAGAGCTGCTGCTGCTGTTGCCAGATGAAGCATTCAAGCAGGAATGCTTTATAAACCCTGATCCAGAGCTGTTTAAACTCTTTTCTGTAAGCTACAAATAGACACTCAGACTGGTATCAGAAACACCAACTGCTTTCCTCCTGCACCTTCTGACCCTGTCACTTCTGCAGCAATTCAGCCAATGTTACATAAGGCAGCACAACAGAAAGATTCTCTCCTAAGCATTAATTCTTTCACACAGACAAATCAACTAAACAGACATAACTGAAAAACATGTGAAATTAATTATTCTAGTTTACATGACACTGATTTCAAGCAGAATAACTATTAGGATGTTTCCAGGTTGATTCCTGATGTGCTCTCTTGATAGTAGTTCCTGGACTGGATTTAGATTGCTTCAGTGATGAAAATGAGAATTCAGAAGTACTCAAATGAACATTTAGAAACAGTAAAGCGGGTGACAGTGGGTGGAGGAAGATCTGAATATGTGCCTGCTTCATCCCATTTATCCTGCAGTGCTGGTGTAGCTCTTTGAAGTGTCAGTATGGGGGAAGAAACTGCATTACCCAAATACCATTTACATAATCATTTTCTTCATATCTAAAGAAGACATTTCTCTCTGTTGTTATGTTAACTTGCTCCTTGTAATCATACACCTCTGACAATAAACAAAAAATTTATGCTAATTTCCTCCATCATTCCTACTTCAAAAGAAGAGATCACCTCTAGCAGAGCAAGTATTACCTTTATATTACACTGACAGGAAAACTGTACATTAACTGGCAATTCATTATTTTGCTTCCATAAGAATCCCTTCCCTGCCCTTGAGAAGAGAGAAATCTCTAACTAGTATTTACAGTTCTGAAGCTTCAGGGAGGCAGAGATGCTCAGAGGCATCTGACAGGAGCAGTGGGTTTGCCTTCTGCCCCAAACCTGTATGTATTATTTCATGCATAAGGTAACTACTCTGTGTTTTTATCATATCTATCCACTGTCACATGATGGCAGATAAACAAATTGAGTGCTTCCATACTGAGCAGGGATTTGATACTATCCTTACATTCACCAACACTATAATGGAGGTTTCCTGGCTTTTTTTAGGTGTCAATGTCGTAGCCTGGATTCTTTGAGGGAAACCTTCAACACAACCACAACTAGGTAGAATTACCTTCTGTGGGTTGCTGCACATGTCAGTGCCCACATTCTGAGCATTTCACCAACTAGCAGTTGGTGAGCCAACTGAGCATTTCTCCACTAGCAGTGAGAATTGATCAGTGCTGGTGAGAGACGCAGAAAAAACAGTCCCAGAAACGTGTGTTTTTCTCCCACTGTAGTATCTTTAGATTGAACAGCTGCTGCTATTTTAAGATTTCCTCTGCTAGGAAGTACAAACACCAGGATCCCCATTTCTCTCTCTGCCATGCCCTGCAGGCCCTTCCCCAAAAAGCCCCCAGGTCACCATGCAGGGCAGCTGGCAGCCCTCAGCGCTCCCATGAGCCAATACTGAGTAAACCAAACACTCCACAGCCACTCGGGGCTTGTGCAGCCTGGACAAAGGGGCAAAGAGGAGAAGAGCTACTGTCTGTAGTGATTGCAGCCAAACTCCACATACCTTCATCCAACAAAGGTGCCCAACTTTTTAGACCAGATAATTTGAATATTGCTGGTCTTCCTTTTCTCATGGCACTGATGGCACAGGAGCTCATTATCACAGAGTTGTTTTGGTTGGAAAAGACCTTCAGAGATCATCAAGTCAAACCATTAGCCCAGTATGCTAAAATCCACCACTAAACCATGTCCCTAAGTGACACATCTACATGTCTTTCAAATGCCTCCAGGGATGGTGATTCCATCGCATCTCTCAAAAGCCTGTTCCAGTGCTTGACTATCCTCTTGCTGAAGAGATTTTTCCTAATATCCAACCTAACTCCCCCTGGCGCAACTTGAGGCCATTTCCTCTCTTGTCCCATCACTTGTTACTTGGAAGAAGAGACTGACCCCCACCTTGTCTCAACCTCCTTTGACTTAAAAACCATTGCATTCCTTCCACCCACTTTGCCTCACACACCTATGGATCTCAGCTGTCCTCCAGCCAACCATCTGCACAGGTGTGCATTGCACAAGCCATTGTGTTACCCAGTATGTCAATTGCCATGTCCTGCTACTGAAGGTCAGCAATCACACCTGTGATAACCTGATCCAAATGGGAATGCTCCAATTTCTTTCTTGTCTCTTCTCCTAAACTATTTGATTACTTCAGACAATACCAGGAACACATCTCTGATGCAGCTGCAAAGGCTTTGTCCAGCTGGAGGAGCTGCCTGAGCCGGCTCCTGACCAGCAGACTGGCAGGCAAACAGTGACAATATCAGCTGTGCAACACCACTGCCAGTTTGTCAGCACTGCCCAAACACCTCCAGCACCACAGAGTCCTTCCTCAGCCTGTTTCACACCACCTACACATGATCTTTGCCACTTCATCCTTTCTCCAGGATTGCCACCTTGCACACTCACCCAGGAAATCAACACTGGCAGGGACACTCTCTCCACAGCATTACCTTGATCCATTCTGAAGCGGTCCTTGGAGGTTTGATATTGTTATTGAACTGCAATAAAGCAGGATGTTGCCAAAACGCCACTGCGACAAGCAATCGATTCTGCTTTGCAAGGGCTCCCTGAAAAATCTGAGATATAAACGCTTCTGAAGGCCACTAATCCACAAATATCCATCCAGGATATCCATCAAGGAATTTTCAATACTTCCAGTAAAATTACAGCTGTTGTTGTAAATACCTGAATTTGTTAAACCGTCACTTTTGACTATTAATACAGACAAAACAATACTTTTTAGCCATAAAACTCTATCTTTTACACAAACATATAAAAGATACCAGATAATATATTACCTATTGCATGTTACCTGAAAAAGGGCACTACTCCAGAGAAGAAAGAAAATACTTTCTTCAGCTTCATAATCTGCAAGTGGTAAATTGATTCTTACATCAAAACACCTCAAATGGGCAGCTGAAATACTAAGCACAGCATTTGAGAGTTCTTGGCTTCTGAGGCCAAGGGGGTTTTGTGTCCCCTTACTGTTTTTAAAGGGAAAAAATAAAAATACGAATAAATATAACTTCAAAAAAAAATTTCAATAGAGCATGCAATTTTCCGACATACATTATCTCTCTCAGGAATCCAGTGTAATCAAAGGTGAACAAACATTACTGTTGATATATTTAATAACCAGTCATTTTTTTATTCATGCAAAAGTAATCTGTTGAAGGCTTCATCAGAAATCTGAATGAAGTTGGTAACAGACGGTATCTGTATCTCATTTGAAATGTAAATGAGTCATTCCTGTCTTTTAGGGAACTAGGATGGAAGAGACTCCTCTTCAGTCTTGTGGTTAAAATAACTTCGACTCAGCCCACACAATACCCCCTTTAATGATCCCTGCTTAGCATTACTTCCATGATGACCTATTAAATAAATGGGTACATAATGCAGCCTCCAAAATTCAACCAAAGTCAAATATCTGAAATAAAAATAAGCACATGGAATGCAAAACATTAAAAAAATTACATACTAAGATTCCAAAAAATCAAAAAAGGACAAAATAGGAGTGTGAGATACTGCACAGAAGGGCTTTGAACTCCTGCCAGTCTTGAATGTTCAGAGGAGGGACCTGATGCTGCAGGGAAAATTTCCTATTTGACTTCAGGCTGTGAAAAACATTGGAATTGTTCCAACTGGTACCTGGGCTGCTCTCCCTTCCCTTAGAGCAAGCTGAAAAGCCATTACCCAAAGTGTGAAGAGGCTGTGTAACCTCTGCCTATATTTATGCAAATACCTTCTGATAACCATGATAGAACTCCTGCCCAAGCACAATGCAAAATACTCTCAGCTGAGCTCTTCTGTGGTAGTTTGTCAATACTAAAGCTACTATGTGTCAAAGTGGACAATGACAATACACTGTCTGGGAATTGCTAGCTATAGCAGTATAATTACAACCTTAAAACATTGTTTTCTCACTGCAAAAGGTTTAAACTGCAATGAAGACCTCAAGAACAATCTTACAGGAGGCTTCTTTGTAGCTTTTAAGCCCATTTTTTGGACTGGGGACAGAACAAAGCCTTTCACTAGGAGACTGGATAGACAGATTGGATCAGAGACGCTGTTCTAGAAGAGATTCGGCTCTGGATACATTGGTGGAGAGAATCACAGTTCCACATAATGCTTGGCCCATTTTGGGGGTTTCTGCACACTGTGATGCACATTGAAACAGATTCTTCTGCTGCATCTAAATTACCTCAAGTATCAGAGGCCGTGTCAATGTACCAACTAAAATTTTATAACCAGGTTCATGTACTGCGTCAACACAGTCCACTGTCATTGCTTCCCAAACCTCTGGAAGCAGATAGAAATTCCCACCACAATAGGACTAGGCAACAGGTCAGGAAGAAGCTCACACAAATCGGTGGTAATTATGTCTTAATATTTCACAACAGGGGTACAGGAGTTGGGGTGTGTTGAAGGAGTGGGAGATTTGCGCTTTCCAGGAAAGGAAGTGGGAGTTCAGGAGCAGAGACATTTCTGGATAACAAGAACCTGGGTTCCTATGGAATTGCTCAGGCATCAGTGTTATTGTGGTTTCTCACCCCACAAGCTGCCATGCACAGCCTCTCCCCTAACTCAGGACTTCAGCTGTGAAAAACATACAGCTCTAAATATTAAAGTTTTGTAAAATCAATTAAATCTTAAAAATTCTCCAATACCTCCAGTCAAAAAAAACAATGATATAAGCAAAATGTGACCAGTCTGAGAACTGAACAATGAAAGTAGCAATATATTTAATTGTAAGATGAAACCTAACTAGAGCAATATCTTAATTGCACAGACACAGCTATGAGTATTTTACTATGCAGTCACAGTTTAGTTTGTGGCTTCTTTTGGAGGATTTCAAGGATAAAATGAGCACTTCAGTTTTAAAAAACAAATGTTGGGAGTTCATTTTGCTGCTCTGTAGTCCAACAATGATTATCATACTTTGCACCTAAGGGAATACTGAGAAAGTCACTAAATCAGATTATGTTATATTTGTAAACTTTTTTCTTCCCTTTTTTTTGTTTTTCTGAAATCTGAGTATAACAAAATGCAGAAAAGTAAACTGGGAGAAAAGCAAGAAACTTCACTTTTA
Organism: Hypocryptadius cinnamomeus; assembly: GCA_013400635.1. Lineage (NCBI taxonomy): Eukaryota > Metazoa > Chordata > Aves > Passeriformes > Zosteropidae > Hypocryptadius > Hypocryptadius cinnamomeus. The sequence continues at coordinate 7,339 of VYZP01055603.1, forward strand.
TTACCAGTAAGAGACTGAAGCCATACCATTTTCAGCTACACATTTCGTAAGAACATTTTTAGACAAATACTTTTTGCCCAGAAATCTCTTTGCTTTAAAATATATTCCAAAATTGTGACAAGTTTAATGTATTACTTCATATTGCATGACTTCAACAACAGACTGTGCTTAAAAAGAATGACATCCTTTATCTATATTCTGCATTAAAATTAATCTATTCAAAACACACCCCCTCTTGCTAATGTTATTTTTTTCAAACACCTGGGGACCTATATTAATATAAGTATGTCAAATGTTAAATTGTATTTAAATATACATAAGAAAAATTTTCCTATGTAAAGGTCTTGATGGTGCAGCATATTCAAGAAGCAATTTCCATAACAGCAAGAAACCTTACTAGAGTTGTATGTTTTAGTAAGATACAGCAGCCTGAAATACACAATCCTGTTGACCTTCAATACTTCAAAATCATTCCAGTTTTTATTGCTCCTGTTGTTTGCCATCCCATTTTTATCCACTGCCACTGAGTATACAAATGGCAAGAGTTGAAAGTCTATTTTCTGTACAAACAAAATGCGCGCTGCTGCATGCCTACTCAGCCGGGGATTTCATTTACCTTCTGCTTACCAACCTACCCCTACCTAAGGACTCTATTTCCTTCAGTTTTAACACAACCCTTTTCCACCTTTCCCTTCAGCCATTTTCCATCCATGCTGATGGCCAGGAACCATATGTTGTCCAGGGCTGTGTGACCAACTTTCACAGCTCCCAGAGAGAAGAAAAACACCAGAGTATCATAAAAAACACCTTTAAAAAACCAATAGGTACCACTTTCACACGAGCCATTCCTTTGTCTGCATGCCCAGATCTCCACACTGCACAAGCAGATGTGCTCAGCTTTTATCACATTTCTAGGAGGCTTTGTCCCAACATTTCTGCTGCATCTGATGCTCAGCCCATGCACACTGAACAGCCCATGGGCACAGATCTCATCCCACAGAAACAGCTCCTGAGAGACACAGACACAGTGGTGGTGGAATCTGTTCTGATTTCAGTCCTCTCCCACTCTCCCTAAGACTGCAGCCATCCTGAACAAAGCGGTACATCTGGCCTGACAATCTCACTTTTGACAAAATAGGCAAAAAAAGACCAAACACCAGCCAAGAGAGTCCTCATGTATGATTTGCGACAAAATAGCAAAAGTACTGAAAACTGAAACCTGGCATTTTACCACGTAAATTCCATTTTACTAATAAACTTGTAAGATATGTGGTTGCTCAGCATGGTAAATAAAAGAGAATACAAATACTGCAAGAGCACAAGAGGCAAAGTTTTGTTCTACATTTCTACATCATGTGACATCACGACTATGTGATCAAAACCACCAGCTAAATAATGCATCACAGAAGCTGTGCAAATTCTGTGGATACAGAAAGATTTTCCTTTTGTAGCTTCAGTGGCCACATGTCCCTGAAATATTGTAAAACACCATTCCTGGAATGTTCACATGGCTTGAGAAAAGTAGTACTTACTGAAATGCGATGAAAACTAAACAAGCAGAGATGAGGAGAAAAGAAATTCAGGGATTCTAAAGCACAGATTCCCTTGCTAACCTCTGTGGAGAAACATGTCCTCTCTGCCCACATCATCAATGAGCATGGAATTCTTGGGCTAATGTAGAGAAAATCATAGTATAGGAATAAATATGATTTACACATTATAACATGTGTTTATACTGCACTTTTCTGCATTTGGGGCTTTGTCATCAATCAAGATTTCTTTCCAGTCTCCATCTGAAGAAGGAAACATGACCTTTCTCAATTATTTTTGCACATCAAGCCAACATTTCAATGGAATTTAATGTACAAATTACTGTCATTCACACCACATACTTTCCTTCTGTTGTCAATACCCTGGGTCATACAGTAGACCTGGCAGTTTATCAACATCAGACCTAACAAAGACCCAAAATTGTAACTGATATTCTTAAATAAGTTTCTAACTGGTGATAAAATTCAGGTTAGTGAAAATAAAAGGCATCCATATCTACCTAACAAAGACCATAGTCTCCTCTGTGTGAAAGCCATTTCAGGCATCAATTTATACTTGTTTGTACAGGTGTGTAAGCAATATGTGCACATTGTTAGGAACTGGCATTAGATAACATATGCAGTCAAAATGGATAATCAGACTGTGACAAGGGAAAAAAAGACTTAATCAAATCTCTGCTTCATTTAACAGCAATAAAATACTTTTTTGTTTTAGCTCTTTTTGGAAAGTAGAACTTTTTAGACATGTATGTTAAATATGTTTTATTTAGAAGTTCACCTTTTTTACATGACAGACTTTTGAATCCATTTCCTTCATAACTTTACATTATTTGAAAAAAAATATTGGATGATTAAGGCTAACAACAGCATAATACAGAAAGATGCATACAGTAGTTACTATCACATTTACTTAGGATCAGTTCAGTCAAAATTACAAAAATATAAAATATTACAGAATCTGGAAGGTAAAGCTATAATACTTTGCTTGCTTATATTAACAAAAAATGGGAAAAAATGGCTTGCCACAAAGATTTTATTTTTTCTTTCCTTTTTTTGGGGGGTGGCAAGGAGGCAAAACTGCAAGTGTGGTCAAGGGGAATATAAAAGAATTCAAACTGAGCCCTCAGATATCTGAACTTGCAACACTATCACTGTCATAATGATGCCTAAAAATTGTTATCTATGAAAACTCATCTGTATCGAATGAGGCAAGAAATATTTTTATTAAGACTACAGCTGGCTGCAGGGCAAAAAAATACAGAGTGGTAACAAATAATAGATTTAGCAAAGGCTGTCTTCATTAGTAAGTGGGAGAGGAAGCAACCCCTTTGGAGGTTCTCTCCCACATTTGCCCTAAACCAGGTCAGCATCCTAACAAGGGAAACGGAAAGAATTTCACAGCCAGCATACTACAAGCTGCAGGGATATGGGGAAAAATCCTGTTAGCTGCTTCCTAGACTAAATGAGAAGTGATCCTTTGACAATCCAAATACTCAGGTTCATTTATTTAGCACCACAGTTGTGCCTAACACTTAATAAAATCTACAGAAACAGGGAAAACCCCCAAACAACTAAACTGATGTCTTCTTATGCAACTTGTAGGAAATATTTTCACCATCTATTTTATTATTTCTTTGCTCAATAGCTCACTAGCTAAATTTTTACAGCACTAGAAACCTGCAAACTGAATCAGATTTGAGAAAAAGGCAAAAAACTGACCAAAGGTAATATGCCCTTTGAGCACCCACTTCAGAAAAATAAAAACATACAATATTCCATGCAATGGCCATGTAAAGGTACAAGCTTTTCCACAGCAGGCAGGTACACAAGATCTATCAGCTTAAACCAACAGCCTAATGCAGTATCATGCCAAAACCTTTCCTCCTGGAAGTCAGGCAAACTGTTAGATTTCTGTTAGAGTAAAATACAATTCCAATGAATTACATTTGTATGTCTTCCTAAATTAAACCTGCTAGCAAGAAGTACTGGATAGCTGCTTCAGTGGTTCTCCAGTAGCTCCATCATACAAGTAATTAACTATATGTGTACTATGAAATTATTAAATGTTTATTTCCTGATGTCAAATCAATTATTAAGCACATAAGAAGTCATATGAAGGGTTTAAATTATTCACCTCCATTTATCACTTGGTCTTTCAACTTCAGTAACATCAGAAGAATATTATGATATTTAAAATGAGCATTGCTTATTTTCAGTACTTTTTGAAACATTAATATTCTTATTGATAAATGTTATTTCCCATCAGAGAGAAAAATGTTTCCACATTCAGTTTGTGCATATTTATCTGAGTCTTACATTTCTATTGTACATCAATGTGCACATTTGCCTTGGCAGAGTTCATTCACATGACTTGCACTGCAATTGTCACACTGCATGTAAACTATGCAATAATCCTGATGAAAATGACAATCAGCTCAGCCTTTGTACTTAATTGTCGCCTCCAAGATGAAAAACACACTTCAAGAAATGAAGCCAAGGAAAATAAACTTGCAGGGAAAAAATAATTTCATAAGGTTCATTCGATAAGTTACCGGACACATCCAGTATCTTCCACTTTATATTACACCAAACCTCTCTCATAAATTTTATAATGAATGCCTAAAGAGATCAAAAATAGACCAAAATTATTATCCCCTGATGTTTTAAATTCTGAGACTACTTATCCAGAACACCGGCAGGATAAAAGATATTTAGATAGCAAAAAGCCATAAACTTTTAAAATTCAGAAAATACATCTCTTTAGCTTTTAGATGAACTTCATGCACAGGTCAAAAGAAATTCTCATTTAAAACATCTCAGTAGTTTCCAGATGTTCTGTGGTCCATAGAAATAAAGAACAAAAAGGATGCTCCTGAACCACTGAAGTCCATTCTCTTTGAATGAAGACACTGACTGACTCTCAGCTAAGGACAGCATCCCACTGTAAAACCAATTCACTATTTTAATCTTTATGATCCTGAGTATATTAACCTCCACAAACCAAGTGCCCCAGTGGCTATGGGATAAATTCTAATTTTCAGATTAATTTTCATTACTGGCCAGATGATTTTAATTTTTGTTTGGGTGTAGGTATATGTGTCACCAATTCTTTGTCTTCCATAGTTTCTCCTCAAATCTGATGTCTGCAGCCACAGACTATCTGTAGATGGCAGTCACACAACTCTCAGCATTCTTCTCCTCTGCAGATCTATACCCAAGTCAAGCTCTTCTCACCCCTCACAAAACCCACCTTTCTCCTGGTGATCTTTTGCATAAAGGTGACTAGAAGTTTACATGGCCACCCAGGCAAGGATTCATCTTTAGCTGGATACTCTGCCATCATAAATGAGTCTTTTTCTATGGACACATTTCATGTCTAAATGACCCAGTGATCAGCTAATGCTTCCTCTCTTCATTCTGCTTGTCCTTGCTTCTTTTTCTACTGATGAACTCAGCCTACAGCTGTAACTCCGCTGCTAGTCCCCAAATGCAGGCACCTTATACTTCCTATTATTAAATTTCATCTAGCTGCTATTACTGCAGTCCTCAAGGTCAAGCTTTTCTTCCCCATAACACTGTGATCTTTTGCTGTATTAGGATCCTTGAACTGGGTCATCAACAAATTTCATTATAGCAGTGACATTCAGTCACCCCTTCACAAGTAAAAAGCACTAATAAAGGGAAACATTCTCCAGAGAGCCATCTGAGAAATCAAGCCAAAAATCTTCCTCCTGCCTGACACCCTCTAAAGTCACACTACCTGCCATCTCCCCTCACCTACATGTGCAGTTACCTTAATAATGGTCATCTCCTTTAGCAGGGCTTCTAGTCTCCTGTTTGGAACAAAAATAGATTTTTTTTTTTTCTTTCAAATATACATTCCCTATTTAAAACAGTTATCACTTCTTTCTTCACTGCTCTCATCATGCACTGCTATGACACAGCAAAGGTTAACAATGGCATGTTGGTTATGCCAACCAGTGTTCCAGGGATCACACACTATTGTATTATATTAATCTACTATATTACTGATTTTAGTAACTGGCAGGTGTGTCTAATAGTTCATCTTTTTCCTGTCTTCTACACAGATATAACCATACCAGACTTGATAAAACCACTTAAATGCATTGCTATTAAGCCTGTGACTTTATATATCATAAAAAAAGCTTTAAGATAAAAATAATTTGTTCACTTTCCAAGATTATAATTGAAAATATGGCATATACTGGTGGATTGGGGGGTTCTTGTTTTTCTATCACATCTATTCCTAAAGCAGAGTATCATCTGCTTGGAAGTCTCTTTTCCATTTATACAACCCTTCTGGTTGACCTACAAGGTACTGAACCATGCTCCTACAAGATGTGGTTCCTTGTTCAGGATACTCATTCCTGAGAGTATGATTAATCTTGAACTTAAGAAAAAGTCAAGTCTCCCCCACACTCCAGATCCTGAACAAGTGGTATAGCATCAATTCATCCTCACTTTCCTGTGCTACAGGGACTTCACTGACACCTGCCTTGCTTTCCTCAAATATCTAACAATATATTTTTTTATATACTGCTTAACTACAAAACATGTTACTGATAGTTTAAGGCAGGGCTGACTTTAGATAAGACAAGGTGTGGAAGTCAGACCCAATTCACGCAAATACAAGTCTTCCCTTTCTGCAGACCCACTGTTTCACCAAACTGCCTAATACAGGAGCTGATTACCACAACAAAGTTTCTACACAGAAACTTCGTGTAGGCCCTCATCCCTCAGCACACAACAGATATGCCCAGGTGCTAAGACAGCATAAAAAAAAAAAGATATTATAAATACTAGAGCATAAAATTTTGCCCACACTTCTTAAGCCAGGACTGTTCCAAGGCCCAAATCAAACCATTCTATATCAATGGATTAAAAGAAAACAAAGAAGTACTTTAAATTCAGCTCAAAAAGTAGAATTTAGGCCAAAAATAATCAAATATATATTCTAAGCACATCACTCTGGTTATTTTTTTAAAACCATAAGTGTCAAATTCCGCTTGAAGTAATTTCTGTGCTGTAACTGAATACAGAGAAGGAGGAACACATCTGGTGCCTGCACTGTGCAAACATATTTATGATTAAATAGAATTGAATACCAAAATCCTGCAATGATAGAATTCATTAGACTAGTATAATGCTGCATAATTACTCTTCTTTTACATCATCCACTGCATGCTTTAAGAGCTCTTTTTACCCACTGATATCAATGTGCTATGTCATATTTATGTACGCCCAGCATAAAAGGCTGAGGAAGTATTAGACACGTCAGAGGGTGACACAGAAAGGCAACAGTTGTACAATAACTACACTGTCAGCAAACAAGAGAAAACTAATTTAAATTCATTCCCGGGCAGGAAACTCTACAGACAGGTACTGGATTTACATTTTGAAAGGAAGGGTGCTTCATACTATAGTAAGGAAGAGTTCTAACACAACAAAATCAGACCATCACTCCTTTCTACCAGCACTCCTTACTCAGCTTGCCTGCCTTGCATTACTGGCCCTCCACCAACACACCATCCACAGATTTCCTCATGGACCTTGCTAAGTGAGCATCACCCTTGGGTCTTTCCTCACTGAAAACATCTTCACACATTACTGCTCACACCTTAGATTTGGAAGAAAGTTACCAGCAGGCAGTGGCTCTCTCTGAGCCTCAGCATGACTACCTTCGCTCTACTTCTTTCCTACCGACCCAGGTGTCTCATGACTCCTAGCAGGCAGCCCAGTCTCCCTCCTGGCTCATTCAAACTGCAGCACATGAAGGTCAGGATCCAACTTCCCCAAGCCACCAAGGAAAACCAGGGGCTCCAATGCCACAAAAACTTGGGCTGACATCAAAAAAGGAGGGTTGCCACACTTCTTTAAAAAAAATTGTCAGGTACCAAAGACTTTTGCCATCACTGTTTCAATTCTTTTTATGTTAAGTGGCCCACTGTCTGCCTAAAGCCTGCTCCATCAACCTCTCAGCGTACCCACCATCCTTCATTGTTGACACAGAGGAGTAAGGGAGCTTGGACTAGCTAAAGAGGTAAGCTAGCTACTAAGGCTGATGGTGCAAATATGCTGGCTGCTCTCCCAGATAGGTTAGGGATGATGTCCAGACAGTCCAGTGACAATAACAGCCTTTGGATCAGGCTCAGCAGGCAATTACAGAGCCAGCATGGAGCTGGCAGATTGGCACAGGGACAAAGTAACTGTCCACAGCCACACTGTCCTCCCCCTTCAAACAGAGGCCAGATACCCACCTGATAACAGTTTTCTCCAAAGCTGTACCTGCAACCAAAGAAGAGTCAAGGAAATGGAGACTGATAAAAGCAGTCTGCAGGGACAGCAAAAAGATAGCTGAAACCAATTATTTGCACTTATTTCACATCAGCCTAAATGTTTCATAAAAAACCCAAAACAACAGCCCTGACCAACCACTTCATTTCCAGCCCTCTGCTAATTGTGGGTTATTTGAGTTATGTGCCTGCAGGCTAAGGAAGAACTGATCTGCATTACATATATATTGAGTTCCTATCCAAAATTATCTCTCTCAAATGGTATTTTTATTGTAAACAAAAGCTGTAAAAGTTCACACCTCAGGTTCCTTAAGACAACAGAGAAACACTACATTGAACAGTTGCAAACAGCCAAAAGGCACAAGAAAATCATTAAACCAAAATTTGAAAGATGCAAGGGTGTCACTCAAAGGGCTGTCCACAAATGGCATGATAACATGCTCTGTCTAGTAACTGCAGTATGAAGAAAATCTATCTTTCAACAGTTACTAGTACAATTAAGAAATGCCATATTCTTAACAAGCTTAAGATTCAGGGGACATGAAAGTTATGACATTTTTAAACTCTCCTGGACCAGAACAGAAGTTAGGCTGCAATTTGAAGTAAATTAAAAGTAAATTAAAGTAAATATATATAAACATGAAGTAAATTAATATAAAGCACTTGTTTAGTAAATAACTGTGCATGAACTGACTCTTTTGTTTTCATCATTTTCTAATTAGTTAATGTTGACAGAGATATATTTGAAACCTAACTAATTTAAATTTTACATCATGTCTCCTTTCTTTCATAAAAAGCATAAAGGAATCACAAAACTACTTCAATATGCCAAGTAAAATGGTTTAAAGGTTCATAAAATGTAAAATTTCAACAAAGAACCTGTCAATGATCATCGAGGAAGGATTTTTCCAATTTGGTTTCACATATAAGAGATAATACCAGTTATGGAGCAGTTATTCTCAATGCAGAGCAAACAAAACACCAGCATCACAGGAGTACAAGGCAGTATTTTACTGCTCACAGCTCTTTTTCAAATGTTTGAAAACATCAAACCTTCAGTCAGTCTTTCGTGTAAGGTGTTAAATTCCCAGGAAGATTCCCATATTTCCACAGTTTACTCTTAACTGACACTAGGCAAAAATACTCCTACAAAAGCTGTCCACAAGACTTCACTGCTATTCAAAGGAGAAAAAAAAAAAGCATGTTTGGGGAAGTGAAGGACTCTACTACAAGGAGCCACATGACCTTGGACTCTCAGCAGTGGCCAGGGGCTACTCTCCAGCCAAATGCCAAAGACATCTGCCGTGGGTGCCGGCATTCTGGAAAAGCCCTGCCCGCTCTCAGCTGGAGCCCGCAAAGCACTCGGCAAGGCGGCTGCCCGAAGCCAGCTGCTGCTGGCAGAGCAAGAGAAGCACCTCCGTCCCAAATATCCTTTTCTCCAAGCAGCTCTTGCACACACAGCAAAGAGAAGACTGAGTATCAGAGGAGTTGTGTCCTGGGAACCTACAGGAAGACAATATCATTTCCCAGAGCTCTACAGTCCTTCATCCATCACGGAGCCAGGCACATCCCTTGCATGCTGTGGGAATGCCTACATTTTTCCTAAGAGGAAAGCAAGGCAGGACAAATCATCACAAGCTAAACACAACTCTGGGACTGAGACATCAGTATCCCTCTTAGAATCTCTTTCAGTCCATATACTTTTGAAAATCATTATCCTAGCTTTCAAATACCAAAACTAAATTTAGCATCATCTACAATGAATAAATAATATGACTAACTAAATATTTGCATCTAAGATTGAAAGTCTGAAATATTCTTGCATGACATGACGCACATGCCAACGAAAACAAATAAAAAAAGTAAGACCTTGTGAATTACCTAGATGAGATATCACAAAGACAGAAGCACTCCCAGGGTGAAATCCATATCTAAAGAAAAGTATTTCATGTTCTGATGTTTTTTATTACATGCAAGTGTGACCTGGTTTGGTAGTTTAAACTATAGAAAAGATATAAAACCTAAAAAAACCCCAGACCAGGTAGGAGGTTTCTTAGATAATTAATCCCAAAACCTTCCAAGAAAATGAAAATATAAGGTCACTCACAAAGGAAAGGGCTCCAAAAGTATTACCAACATGTGCCAGAATTTTAAAAATTTATATTTAAGAGTTTAAAGGAACTACTTAAAGTTCAGTGTTTGCCCAAGTCTTTCCAAGATCTGAATAAAAAGTCAGAGAATTTATTCCAAGTCTGTCTCAAGGACCTAGAGGGCATTCTGGAGAGAGTAACACAATTTAAAGGTTAAACTCATAGAATCAGCATGAAATTTTCAGAAGACATATTTATATGTTTAAAAGACTTTTTCCATCCTTTGAAGAATTATAAAAATATTATATGAGCCATATTCCCATGTAGAGCAGTTTGGAGAAAAGAAAATAATGTGACAGAACTCAAAAGAATCGATCAGCCACAGCACTGGATATTGCACATCATTTATTGATGTTTCACAAATGCTGCTATTAGGCTGCAATTATATTTTGCTTTTTTCTTCATTACAAAATTTAAAAAATGTGAAGGGTACTTCACTTCTTCTCTACTCGTCCATTTTTCTAGACAAGTAAGGAGACTCCCAGTCCTTTTTCTCATGCGTTGCTAGAGAACACCTTGTAGACCACGGAAAGCCTACACTGAGACCTCAAATATTTTAAACTGAAAAAGACAGCAATAAGCAGTGTTGAACAAAACTAGCATTTCTGCCATGTTAACTGGTCACTAGAATCAAATATTCAGTCTACAAAGAAGCTGGTGATTGGAATCAAGTATTCATGATTAAAGGAGCTTAAAAATATAACAGCAAAATCCTTCTAATATTTCCTAATGTATTTTAAGTATGCACATCTCTGGTATTTATAAAACAGATGGAGGGAGTCTCAGCATGCAACCACTTAGTCACAAAAACACTTTGTGAGATGTCCCACAAAAACGAATGTGAATTCTTTTGCATAAAATACATATACAATTCTTCTGTATATATACATGGAAAGGTACCCAATGGCAGTAAAATTAGTAATAATGACAGTCTTACCTGGTCCCAGGGGCAGATGATTCCTCCAAAACACATAAAGAGATATCCCATAGCAACAAGACATACCCAGACCACCAGAGAAAATATACGAAGCAGCTTCTTAAAGACAGGTTCTACGCAGACAAGGATAAATATAGCAAAAAAAATTGCTAGAGCTGTTGGAACAGTTATTAAAAATGCCACGTGGTCTTCAACTTCCTGAAAACAGAGGAAAATGAAAAGGAAGTTAAAAACAAATGTACTTAAAGGTCAGATATCAATAACATACTCTAAACTTATTGTACATAGAGATGGCAGAAAGACACAACTGGATATCTAAAGTGAGTTAAATTCCAAACAGGATTTCTTTCATGGTAAGAAGCTGTTCTGTGGAGCATCAACCTTGTAACTATTGTTACAACTGTACAACTGTTACAACAACTACTGTAACTATTAACCACAACAGCACAACACTTTTACTACTCTGAGTTGCAGCAGGCTGTGAGAAGTGTGTGCAGCAGGAGGGGGGCTGAGTTGGAAAGCTGGTTCCAAGCTCAGTCTGCAGTGGACCCACAGCCCATGGCCAACCATCCAACAGCTCCACCACCAACACACACAGAACACAGAGGGGCAAAATGCAGAACAGAAGCTTGCAAGAGCATGAATCTACAGCAGAAAGAAACTTCCCCTGAAGCCTGGCATGCCCCTGCAGAACCTCTTCTCTGCTCTGCAGGCTGAAAAGACCCTTCCCATAAGGAGAGGAGCTGGAGCTGAGCCAGGCAGCCCCATCTGCTCTGTAACACAACCACAAGAACGTGATGGTGACAGCAGCAGGGACCCTCCTGTGAGAGGCACAGAGGTCTGCCTCTGACACGCTCCTGAGAGCTGTGTTGGTTACGGGGGGCTCACAGCAGGGATGTCGCCAAGAGACCCCCAAGGCTCACAGAGCCCACTACTGCCCGCTGTTGTAGTTTCACAAGGGCACCACTGACACAGCCAGGAACAGTCTGAGCAATACCAAGATGGATTGCAGAGGGTGATGGTAAGGCACTCTGGAATGCAAGTCTTTTTTTCACCAATCCTCACAACATTAAAGTTCCCGGGGGAACAGAACCTCAATCCACTCCTCTCCAAGGCTCTGAGTCTGAAAGGGGATTGCAAGTCAGCAGGAAAAGGCATTCCAGCCACTCTAGCCAGTAAGTTGGCTTCGGGGGCATGGGCAGTAAACAAGACTTGTGCACCTAGGACCTTGTCACACAGATGTGGTGGGATGGCTCCTATGACAGGAGTGTTGGAGTAGAAGGATACTGCCTCTTCAGGAAGGAGAGGAGAGGGGACACAAGGAGGGGGTTTTTCCCTCTATGTCAATGACTAGTAGGAATGCATGGAGCATCCCCTGCCAGGTGATGGATGAGGAGCTGAGGGCTTACAGCTTGGGTTAAAGGGAGAGCAGAGATAGGCAACACTACAGTGGGGGTCTGCTACAGGTCCTCCAACCAGGAGGATTGAGAAGATGAGGCCCTCTCTAGACAGACAGGAACAGTGTTCACAAGTCCTGGTCCTCATGAGGAACTTCAGCCACTCCAACACCTGTTGAAGGGGGAATAAAGCAGGGCATGAGCAATCCAGACGGTTCCTGGAACGTGCTGATGATAATTCCCTTCTCCAAGTGATACAGGACAGGTTGGGTGGGGCTTCGAGCAGCCTTTTTTAGTGGAAGGTGTGCCTTCCCGTGGCAGGAGGGTTGGCACTAGGTGATCTTTAAGGTCCCTTCTAACCCAAAGCACTCTATGATTTAATATTATTTGAAGCAAGTTGAGAAAACTGTAAATCACCCTGAACAATGTAGCTGTCAAAATGCCTCACAAATCAACTATGTCCATAGCTCTACAAAAGCCTTTTTGACAGTGATAGTTGAAAGGTACTATATATTTTGATTTTGCTTAAAGTATTTATCCGGAAGTACAGACTCTAGATTACATATATACATTTTCTCCTAGCAACTGCTTACTTTGAAATGTACAAACAACACCCAGAGCAAGGACTAGAATATAATGTGAAGTAAGATTGAGAATATTCAATATTTAAATTTATATACAGACCTTACTTGGAAGCTATTACACTAACATCTTTAAATGATCTAATGATGGGTGCATTTAAAAAAAAATAAATATTTGAATTTCTATTGCTGTACGTGCTCAAAAGTACGCCTGGTTGAAATACAACAGCACTATATCAAAGTACAGTCACAGGATCTTTAGTCATTCCCCAGCTGTTCTGAATTCTAACAGCCTCATTTGCAGCACCAAGGATTCCCCAAAAGCAGGCTCGAAATGCTACTGCTGCAACAGCAACCACAGACTTCATGAAGAAAAGCCTCAGATTCATCTTTCATGGTGAAATCTTCAAGAGAATCTGAAAGTACTTATTTGATGATTTGTGAGACATCTAAGCACAAAGAGGCATTTCTTTTCCCTTATCTGCAGTTGCTTCCTTAGTGCCCTGTTAAATCTTGCTTATTGATGGGTTTTCAACTTAAATACATAACATTTTACTTAGAAGTATCTTAATATGACTTTTTTCCTTTCTTACGTATAAAAGATTTGCTTCAATTAAATCAAAACTAAAAATTTACAAATAAATTTTTAAATTTACAAACATTTACAAATACCATCAGCAGGTGGGTTGGTATTTTTTTGTTTTGTTTTGTTTGGGTTTTTTACCCTGATCTAGTAAGTTTTACAGCTTGATATCTAGAGACCTGCGTTAAAAACCTGGCCCCCTTCACTGTTCCCATTTCTTCATTTTCCTTGCAGCCCTGCCTGCGTGTGCACCGCAGACTGTGACACCCAGCTGGCTCCCAGCTCCAGCTCAGGAGCACCCTGGCAGGCTGAAACCAAGGGAAATGCCACAATATACCCTGCCCTGCCTGGCAAAAACCAGCTCATCTTTCAACTCTTCTTGGTTTTAATTCCCTTTTAAATTTATCAAGTCATACATTTAAGGAATTTTTATTGCAACACTGACAATCACAGTATAAGCAAAAGAAGTGTCAGGAAATTTTAAGTGGTGGTGCTAACCCTGAAATGCAAACACCAAGCTTCCAAATATCAAACAGACACACAAAGGCTTTCAAGCTCTTGGGTAGTCACACTGAAAACAAAATGATGGCCTTAAATTTAGGCACAGGGGTAAGTGACTGCAAGAGTACAGAGCTGCACAGTAAGAGTAAAAATATAAAACCTACCTACTAGTAGGAAAAACTACTGATTAATATATCTAAATGTTGTGCTTTTTGATCAGTCCCATCTCAGAGACTTCTTTCAGTTAATTGATTTAGTAAGTGGCACAACCAATGTCAGCTCAGTTAACACCAAAAACATTTAACTTCAATCAGGTGGGATTGCCAAACTCTTGTTGCAAGAGACAGGTGTCACATGCAACAGGACAACATCAACTTCCTTGCACCATCTGTCACGCACCCCAAGTCACAGCACCAAAGGAAACCACAAATTCCTGGAGTAAGCCAAGACTGTGGAAAACGACATATTTAAATGATGGAAAACTGGCATTTCAGTGATAGGATCATGCTACAAACATACTAGTAAGAAAATCCAGATGCACTCCAACTGCATGCTTCTCCACACCAGTAAAAAAGTAATAGAACTACTGTACTTTCTGGGAGGATTTGGCTTCATAACATATCAACAATATTTAGATGTCTGTTTAGAGCACACGTATGCTCATGCAGCTACATATATTTATATGTATTCTATAATTAGATCAATCCATCAAAATGTTTGTTCGAAATTAACAGCTACTCAATTTCCTTTTTTTATGCATACACTGATCTCAACACTTAGCTGAACTATTTTGATCACTAAATCTAAAATTTTACTTCTGTTTTCTCTCCTTCTATGGTTGCCTACTACACAAATTTACTTTCTGACTTAAATGTATGCAAAAAAACCAAAAATAGACCACACGGTATCAGCCCCTGAGCACAGGTGACCTCCCTGAGCTGACACAGGGAAACATCCTTCTGCTGTCACAAACTGCTTGCATCACACCATACCCTGTACAAATTCTGAAGTAAAATTGAAATTTAAAGACAGAATAGTGTACACATTAGGGGATTTATAAAATATATGAGAAAACAAAACTTTGTTATAATTTGTATCCTTTACAGAAAGCCTCCATGTGTACAGGGGGATTTTCACAATGCTGCCTTTAAAATATAAGCTAATGTCAGCTCAAGAAAAGCAGGCCCTGTAAGGCAGAGGTTTATTTTGGAAACTACATTGAACAATATTTTCCTATTACTTCAGAGGAACTAAATCTCTATAGAATTATAACTTTAAGAGCAGGACATTTAGAACTTGCGGCTTCCCGATCAATATTTGCAATTATCAGTGAGCTTAGCAAGTTGGGTGTAGCAAAATCCTAAAGGTTAGCTGTCCTGTTACCTTAACCACTTCCCAGAGAGGTGGAGGGGACAAGAAAAAAAAACAAACCCAAACACTTTGCTTTTTTTTTTTTTTTCCTGCTAGCCTCAGAAATTAAAATACACCAGAGGTAATGGAATTAAAATATCAGCATGACATTTTTGAACATAATGGCTAAGCCTGCAATAGATGGATCTTACCTGACAGTTCTGTCTCCCTGAGTGTTTTCTGTCTTGCTGTCTTTTAATTACTGAAGAAATTAAAAGGTCTACTGTTAGAAATTTTTCAACCCCCACAAATTCTGCCAAAGTGTGATAATCTTGTTATCACCAGTAAAATCTGAAGTCACTTTGAATCATCTTTCCAAAACCCACAATCTTCTCTCAATCTACATCCTGTTCTTTCCCAGATAATGTCATGCCCTCAGTTTAATTTTAAACAGCAAAGGTGATGTAGAGCACTTCACTGTTATATACAAAAACATAGTCAGATGAAATAATCCATAAAAATGAACAAATAAGCAGTCAAAATGCCAGTTATAGCACAAAATCTTTTCACATGGTCCCTCATTCTTTTGACACTTTTTCTTTATTCTTTTTGTTTAATGGAATTCACCAGGAGTCTATATACAGAGGACTCCTGCTGGGATCTGAAATATCACATGCTTTGAATTAACTCAAACCATTTACTACATTAAACTCCTACTAAAATCCCTTTTTGCTGAGATCAATGAAACATGCTCTAAATGTAAATATAAAATCAAATGATTAATGTGCTTCAGACATTGATTTACTTTTTTGTTTCATACATCTATTCAATTTTCAGTATCTTCAATTTCATGCAGCTATTTTCAAAAATGTTGAGTGTTAGAAAAAATGTTACAGGGCTCAAGGATTACCAGTTTGCTGACCTCTCAATCAAACATCTTCCTTTAACAGGACTTGTCTCCGTAGCAAAAACTGCCCATTTTTCCTGTAAAACCTTTTCCAGGACTTGAGACAATGATTTTCAGAAGACTTAATCTCCCTTCTCTTTGTAAAACTGGACAGCACTAAAATTCTCAAATATCACAAAAAATATTTCTGTACAAAATCTGCAAAATTCCTCTGGCTACTTGTGACCCTTCTCCTATGGTTTTATATTTTAGTGAATTTGCTTATGGCTGACTGCACTGTGTGCCATCTGCTAGACAGCTGGGAAAATCTCCATTTTATTAAGAGGTGCCATGCCCTGCTCTTGGCCAAGTAGCTGTACAGTTTCATCTAGGATTTCATCATTTAGGACAACAACTGAAAAGTTTTTGCCAGTAGTCCAAGGTTTCTTTTCCATCAATTCCATTAGTATTAATCCATCTCCACTTCAGAAACTGTGCTGTGTCTTTAAGGCCAGATGCTATTTCCAATACCACACGACATTTTCTGGATCCACAACTCAGAAAGACTCCTCTGCCTTTTGTGTCCAGCATTTATCTCTCATAACATAAAACTTCACTTGTTATTCTTGCTCAGCTGCCTGATTAGAAGGTTTCTTATGTGGTGTTTTTTTGTTTGTTTGTTGTTTTCTTTTAATCTTCCATTGAATTTTGTGCAGTGTATTCAAGGACATTAGCAGAAAATTAAGTGACCTATACATTTTAATCAAACTGTCTTGAAGTCTGTGTCAATGAAGCTTTTCATTTTCACTAAGGCCCTAGGCAACTGCACGCCTGAATTTTTTTTCTCTTTGATTCGACATTCCCCATCTGGCTTAGCAGATCAATGATAACAGCATCAGGTCTAAATCCAGTTGTTTCATGATGTCTGTTGTCTTGAGAAATTCAGTTCTGTCTATTAATGAGTCTGACGTGTAGTCTACACTTGCTGTTAGTGCACAGAGATCTCTGACTCCACACTAAATGAATGTCAGTCCAGCCACTTGCGCATCACATGGATCATGCGGCATTACAGCTGCCCAGCTGCTGTGTGATGCTGTATGTAACCATGAGAAGCACTTCTGCATCCACGGCCCCATTCTACACCATTCTGTATTCACTAGTACATGGCAACATAATTGGAGCAGCAAGATTTCATCCAAACCCTTCAGATGACATTCTGGCCACCTGAAGCCTTTCCCCAGGCTTGAAAGCCATGAACCATGTGTGCTGCAAATGTGTTCCCCATAAGAGAAGTGTGCACTTTTGCAACAGTGCAGCCCTTCTGCTGCAATCCAACAAGAACTGTTCTCTGGCATTACAGACAATGTCCTTGAGAGCACACAGGACTAACAGTGACAATACAGTGGCCAACCCTGCACGTCTTGTGAACACCCTCCTGACCACACACATGCCTGACTACCAAGCCAAGCACTTTTGGCCAGTGGTTTTTTTTTTCAGTAAGTCCAGTCACATATAGATATTATTTATCTTCTCAATGAGTCAGCAGAAAACAATGGCATCCAGATTTTTCCAAGTTTGCCTGATAGCTACAAGTGAACCTCGCCTGCTTCAGTGTTGTAGCAATAATTATCAGGAACACAAAGTCATACCAGAGATCAGACTTCTCTGTTTAATGCAAAAAACATCAGATCCCACAGAGGCTTTGGAAAGGCTCTTTCGAGTTGCTGCGGATGCTGTGCAAATAACAGTATAATAAGAAGTTGGAAGAAAACTTCTGGAGATAAAATATGTGTTGCTAGTGAAGAAAGCAGAGAACAGTTGTAGCATTCCTGGAAATGATAAAAAAAAAAAAAAACCAACCAAAAAAAAAACCCCAAAAAAACCCCAAAAACCCAACTGGTTCACAAGCAAAAGTTCAATAAGCAGCCAAGAAAATGTGCTCAAAAGGGAAATCAAAGAAACCCGGATATTTGGGAAATAGGGATTTTGTCTCTAGAAGGCAACTGAGCTTAACAAAGAAAAGATAAGAATGAGTTTGCTGGCACTTCCAACATCATAGGAAAACATTCAAATTGAATGTTATAGATTGATTGTTACAGAAACAGAGTACATGGTTTAAGAGAAGCAGTAATGTCAAGGAGACCAGTGAGTCTCAATTAAATGAAAGGACAGAAGTTGATTAAACTCAGCTAAGAAGGTTTCAGCAAAGGAAAGGCAGAACAGACTGTCTTTTTAAAATCTGGCAGAGAAATATGACACCATATGAAAGGGTACACTCTTCTCTACAAGCCTAGGAAGCTAGATGGAAGAATGAAAATGCCTGTTGTTGAAGCATTATTTACACAATAGTCTTACTGAAAACTCAGTGTAAAAAATCATCAGCAGAATAATGAAAAAGTAGAAAAAGACTGAAAGCCATACAGTTCACCAGGGACTGAAGAAAGGCCTGTATTAACAGAATAAGAGAATTAACAAATAGTATAAAGTGGCTATGAGCCAAAAAAAAGAGAATGAACAGCAAAGCCTCATAAAAATAAATTACTTAGAGGACTGGTTATCATGCAGATATAAGGAAGGCTGTCAAAGAAGAAAACACAGCACATCAAGGGATACTTTAGTGACTCCCAGATGGACTTGCTAAGCATCACAACAGCAGATGGAAGCTGAGACCACAGTCTGTGTCTCATGCACTGCTGAAAACCAAAACAAACAAGTACACAGACAAAAAACCCCACCCACACAAAGAAATAGAAAACAATCTTGAGATAAGTCTGACCTCAAGAAATTGAAAGAACTTGGTCCACAAAATATTGCTATTGAGGGGCTTCTTTATAACAACAACAAATCTTGTTTAAGAAAACAAATTAAAAACAAAACCTAAACATTAAAATTGAAAGGGGGAGCTATAAGCTTACAGATTAAAATCTTTGTAGGTAGCCTGAAGACACTGTAAAACTCAGAGGCACAGGGCAAAAGCTAATCAATTCCCCTAAACAACTTGAGAAAGACCAAAATATAACCAGAATATCTCAACATCCAAGTAAGGAAGCTTCTAAAATTTATCTTCTGTAGAGGAAAAAAAAAAGAAAAAAAAACCACAAAAAACAACACAACAACCTGAAAGGGGATAATAAAAAAGGATTTAATATAAAGGCTTAATTAACATAAAGACTCAATAATGCAGGCCAAGAAAAAAATAATTTCTCAAGCAAGTTTTTAAGAGTTTTTATACAAATAAAAGAGTTTTTAAGAGTGTTTATACAAATAAATAGTAAATTCTTTTTGAAACATAATCAGGAGTCATGGCAGCCTGCTAAAGAACTTCCAAACAAACAGATTATGCAGGTATTAAAAAGAACAACTAGAGAAGAACAGACTAGCAGAAAGTGTTTGGGTTGTTTGGTTTTGAGTTTATTTTTTTTTAATCTGTGTTCTTTGTGGGATAATTTTCATTCCAAAACAATCTATGCAGGGGGAATAAATCAGAAAGTCTATCTCAAATTGAAGCATTAGTCTAAGGCATTACAGACAAAAGCAGAAACATGAAATGTAAAAAAAAATTACCATAAGTAGTCAGAATTCACCAGAAAGGGCCAAAAAGACTCGAAAAAGAAAGAGCTAAAGCTGTAGTAGCACGTAACCTGCACCCAAAAGTTCCACAGCATCCAAAGACAAGCACATGATGTAATGCCAGTCTCTCCTGGGATCCCTCTCAAAGACAAAGGGAAGTACCAGCACATCTGGCATCTACCAGGAAAAATTGTAACAGACAATGTACCAAAGTCCTCAGAAATCCTAGGGTATATGTTCAAAATATCCATAAAGAGTTTGGAAAAGGGCTGAACAGCAGTCTGGCAAAGATGAGGGTCAGCTATGAAGAAACACAAAAGGATTTCATAAGAGTCACTACAGAGCAAGAAAATGGCAGATGAATTTCAGCAGAGATGTGCGTGCAGAGATGCACCTCAGACAGAGCAATCCTAACTTTATAACACGAGAACAAGCTCTTGGCTGTCTACTAATACTTAGAGATATCTGGTGTTTATCATAGCTACACCCATGAAAACATCACTTAGGTGCTCAGCAGGAGTCAAAAAACAACCCAAAATGCAGAACATAGGAAAATAGAATAAAGAAGAGAGAACATCACAATGCCACCTCAATGCATGATGAACACCATAATTCTGGTTCAATCACCATTTCCAAATGAATGCAAAGGAAGAAAAGACAGTTTTCAAGAATAGTCAAAGCTGCAACACAGTGGCTAGATTCTGAAGGAGTAACACTTGGTTTTGAGGTTTCTCTTTGCACGAAGTGAGCACAATTGTCCTTTAATCCAGCTCTTCTGATGTTTAAAGGTAGTGTCCATCTCAGGCCAACAGGAACAACCCCCACTGGAGCTATCCGCATGCAAGGATGTAGCCAGAACCCCATGAGCTCCTGACTATTCCTACTGCATCATATGCCATGGAATAGAGAACAGACACCTATCTCTGCCAAAAACATAATTGGTAGAACCAGGGTGTGTGGGCCTGTATATTTTATATTCAAAAATATGGCCTGTGCAAACACCATGCACTCAACCTGAACAGCGAGTGGTTTTTTCATACATCCTCGCTTGCCATATCAGCAGTTTTCTTTCTCTTGGGTTTATTTTCCATTGATTTGGGTCCTCTCCTCTGGTTAACCACATGTCAGATAAAATCTGCCAGTGCATACAACTATGTATTTAATAAGCTGGGTTTCAGAGGAAGAGGGTCCAGACCTTCCAGACCTTCAAAAAGAGGGTCTGAGAATATGAACAGGACTGCCATGCCGTTCAGTCATCCAGCAGCATCTCAACCTTCTCTTAGGCTGGCAATTATCAAAAGTTTTACTTTAAAACATGTAAGAGCATAAGAAAACTAGGATGGTCAAACCCAATTACTAGTGGCTACAACACTCAGCTGGGTGCACTTCTAAAATTGTCCTACTCAATGGCAGTAGCTGGCAGCCACAGAAGATAAACCATGTCCCAGAGAGCAAGGACAGTTAATTACATCCTGCTCCCTGAAGTGTCCCCTTCAGAAGAGGGGGGATACAGCAAGCAGAAAAGTGAGCAAAAATCTGTACTTTGATGAAACTAATTATTTCAGGCTCAAGAGGTAATTAGAACCTACTCACACCATTTATTAATTTTTAATGTAAATATAGCGATCAAGAATCAAATATCTTTCTTGCGTACTTTATTCTACATGCATTGGTTCTGACTTCCTCTCAAAAAACATCTGATGGGTTAATAACTCAGTTTAGCTTGCTTTTCAGATATTCTCAAAATCCTTCCTTATATTATAAAACACTTTTAAAGGAACTCTTCAATAAATGCAACTACTATTTATACAAATCACAATATATCGAAGATAAACTGAGTAAAACACTTAGGAAGAACATATATTTTTTAGTTAAATATATTCAAAACATGTCATTGAAAAAGCTCTATCAGCTAAACATTATGGGTAATATAACACTTCATAAGACTCAAAGACATATTTTTCAGATTAACAGCACTGCAACATGTATTAGAAGTGAAATTATGGCCTTTCTTGTACCCATATAGATTCATGGAAGTCTGAAATACTCGTTTAGATTTGTAGAAGTCAGAAGTACTCATCTGACTCTTTGAGCTATTTAGTACTAACAGTTACATATTTTGGCTGTCACTTTTAAATCAAAGCTAAAAGGTGGCTTTCCCTCACCATTTTCCTCCTGACATAATAACTTGAGAATGTGGCTGTAATCAAGAAAAAGTGTCAAGATGCAACTCACTTAAAAGCAAGAATGACAAAATTTGAACCAGGGAGCGCATGAGCTTCAGCACATAAGGAAACTGCTCATTTTAAGGGTCTGTTTAACGAAGAAAAAGGTACACTTAGCCTCCTCTCTCTAATGGGTCTTTTAACAATACATTTTGCAAGACTATTGCTAAGATGTAACGAATAGGCATAATAGGGTAGCGTGAAAAATAGCTTTAATATTGAAAGGCACTACTGTCATTTTGTAATTACTTTTGAAGTGTTTCCTAAGGTTGTGCAATTACACACTAAACACCGTTATTACTATCACAACAATGTTCTTAAAGTTCACTCGCCTAAGGATGCTTTCCACACTCTCATGTCTCTCAGTTCAACTGACTTCAAACCTTAGATATTTGTTGTTTCATTTCTGACTCCATGATCAGGACCACATTCTGCAATGGCTATTATTTCTATGATGATAAAATTTCAAATAAAGGTTACAAACATGTTAACTTACATCTAAAATATAACTGCCAAATAAAACATCAGGAGTAAAACTTCAGACTAAATAATAAGAAATACAGCAAAAGAGATTCTGCAAATACAGGCATTTTTGTGTTAGTTCAGGGCTTTTTCCTAAGTACTGTAACCCTATTTCATTAAAGCACAAGTAAGAAAATAATAAAAATCAAAGAAAGCAAAACCCATCTGGTAAATTGTTTTATTGTTAAACAGATGTCACATTACGTGAAGCAACTTCATAAAATCTCACCACCTATTAGTCAGGTGTTAAAAATTCCCAGAGCTCCCTGGTGCAGAAAAACAAGCCCCAGTTTTAAATACCCTGGAGGTATTTAAAACACATGTAGATGTGTCACTAAGGGACTATGGCTTAATGGTGGACCTGGCAGTGCTGGATTCATGACTGGATTTGATGACTTGAAGGATCCTTTCCAATCTAAACAATTCTATAGGAACAGGAGCACTACCAAGCAGGTGCTGAGCCAAGTTCAAAGAGCATCTGTTTTCCTAACACTTCTCTCAGAGGAAGCAATGTGTCCAAGTCCTCAGCCTGAAATCAGTGTTGCTGGAAAAGGATCTGGGGGGAATCTGTTCTTCCCAGGATCTTCCTGCCAGACTGACCAAAGTACCAGCAAATTGGAGAAAGGGATATGGAAATTTTACCTGGAATCGAAGGATAGCAATCCCATTAATCCAGGCAGTGAGCAGATCCACTGTGTTAGCCGTAGCATTTAGGGTCTTTAAAAGGTCCCACAGCACACAATTCAGCTGTGGGAGGCAGGTGGAAAAATTAAGTTCTAACTGCTTTTGCAAACCTTACTGAGCAGCTCTGAGAAGCTATTTGGGAAATAGAGAGGTGGGCTAGAGCACCTCTCATCCCAGCTGGTCTCTGGTGTATGCAACCAGAAGCCATTGCTCCTGCACTCTGGAGCACACCTTCCAGGTAAGAAAACCTTCAAAACTAGAACCATGGATGGTGAAAGAAGAAAATGTTCAGACTAACACATCATCATTTGTGGTCATTTCCTCTCCCCCTCCCAGACACAAGCCTGCAACAGGGTCACACCAGAAACAGCAAGGGGTTTTTATGTCATATATGCACCACTAAAAATAAGAGTTCTGTTTAGAGAAGAGATAAAGAAAATGTTTCTATACAGGTTGGTAAAACAGACAACTGGGAGAGTAAGTGTAGACACAGCCTCACACTCCTCCATACAGATGGTGCAATAGTCCCTTCAGTTTTCAGCATCACCTGAATCAGGGTCAGTGTCTGAAAGCTGTTTATTCAAGATATAAAAAGAAAATATATGGAAAAGAAAATGTATTGAGCTGGTTTGAGTTTTAGGTTTTTTCATCAGGTTTAATGCTCAAAGAAAAAAAAAGTCAGGGAAAAAAAGGACAACTGTGCCAATTCACTTATTTTTGGCTCCAGATCCCCCAAAACAGAAGTTTAATCTGTTGGTATCTTCTCATCATCACATATCAATGTGGCTTGAGCTGATTCAATTCTTTCTGAAATATGAAGAAGCTACTATGGCAGCACATAATTATTTGGGATCACAGCTCCACTGTGACTGGGGAGGTAGGCACAGACTCAAACACTACAGGTGTTCAGCTGCACTTTGTTCCCCAGCACACCCAGCTGCTCAAGAGATTTGCAGAACACATCCATCTGTGTGGAGTGTCCATCAGTTTGGAGTCATGCATGGTGCAGCCTGGAAGGCTCCAGTGACCACTAGTGTCATAACAAGAAG
>VYZP01055603.1:38174-51542 GCA_013400635.1 Hypocryptadius cinnamomeus
TCATCATCGCTTCGTGCCACATCGGGCAGAGCCCGCGCAACTCCCTCAGAGCCGCCGCCGCCGCTGCTGCAGGAGGCAGCCGGGGAGTGGAGCGGGGCGCGCTCCCGCGCGGGAGGCGGAGAGGAGGAGCCGCGGCGGCGGCATGGGCACGGTGCGCCGGGATGCCGCGGCCGCCGCGCAGCCCGCCCGGGGCTTGGAGCGCCTCCGGAAGGCGCCACCCCGCACGCACCGGCCCTGCCCGGCTCCCGCGGGGACGCCGGTGCCTTCCCCAGGGTGTGTGGCAGCACCTCCCGGCGCCGGAGGGAGAGACATTTGGAGATTGCTTTGGAATTGCTCCCACGGGCGGAGGGCTCTTGCAGGACTGTTTCACTGGGTACCTTTTTCCGGAGGCGGAATCCCCTTTTTAGAAGTCATACGTCGATTTTTGTCAAAACGAGCATTCAAGTTAGAAAGAATCATGACACATTTTTCCCCAGCTTACCATGTTCCGAAGGATTTGTTTAATTCCTACCGAAGCAGGGATTGGAAAGATGCTGGACATCTAACACAATGAGGTTGCATATCTGTCATGCACAGCATTTACAGGCAGTTCTGCATCCCCAGCCCATTGCTTCCTTGAATGTCTCTCCCCACAGGTTAAGTCGGTCTCTGCCCTCTCTGATCTACCCTCCAGCCTCTGTTGTTGCTTTGTCACATCCTTAAACTCATTGAGGCTGCCAAAGTGCTCCCAGGAGAGGAAGAGAACAGAGCAACACCGATGCTAATGGGCCTGAATGTCCCAAGGGTGTCTCCTGGTGATTGGAGTAATGTTAGAAACGAGAGGGACTTGGGCGTACTATGCTACTACAAAAGGTGAAAAACTGGAGCTGACATAAGTGGTCATAAATTGTCATAAATGAGAGACATAGAATAGAGGGCTGACCATTAATCAGGTGGAAGAGAAGGCAAGTAACTAGAATGATATAGACCAAAACTACATGGACTGTGAACTAATTCATATTTAACACCTAAATTCTGTGCCACTGATTTTTCTGTCCAGAAAGAGATAGGTTCTCCTCCATGAGTGTAACAATGCAGAGAAACCAATAGCATGTCCAGCTCCAAAGCCCTGTCCATATATTTGCACCTCTTAGATTCCTCAGGTTTTTAAAAGGGGTGAGACTTGAGCTTTCCTGTCCCCTGTTCCTCTCAGCTGGCTGGATGGAAGAAAAGCTGCTTGTTTTTCACTCTTCCTTCCCCTGAAGCACTTTCTGGGGCAGGAGGAACACATAAAGGAGAAGTGGAAAGTTACAACCGCACCCACTGTTTTGGGAGAGAGAGGGTGAAAAACTCTCAGAAAGCAGCAGTGGTAAGATTGAAGGATGAACACAAATCTATGTGGGGAGAACATTCTGGCAGAATTAATTGCTGGGAAGGAGTCAGTAGAGGTGGGTGTGAGAATTTTTGCAACATGAAAAGGCTTTACTTGCAGTCACTTCAGAAATTATGGAGTTGGCCACCCTCACTGTCACACAGACATATATAGTGAGATAAGCATAGGGAGTTTAAAAAAATCAAGAGCCAAACCAGAATTACAACATAAAACCTCTTGAAAAAGCAGATCTCAGAATCTGGTATTTGAAGGTGTTTTGATCTCTCAAAGGTGGGAAAACCAGTATCACATTCACTTCTTTAAAATTCAAGAATAGTTCCATGATCCTGTAAGTAATCACAAAAACGCAAAAGACTTGAACAGGCAAAATGAAGAAAGTTCTCTGTTCCGTGTGTACAACAACCATCCTTGCAAAAGCATTTGAAACTTAGACAGTATATTAATACAGATGGTAGAAGTGGTTGTCTTCTTCCCCCAGCTGATTCTGCTTTAATAGCTTTCCACTGCTTTCCACCTCCCTGAACCTGAACAGGAAAGGCCATTCCAAAGAGTTTACCATGATGATCATGTAATTTGTTTGTTATTTCAGTAAGGTCTTATGCCTGTAACAGCTAATTCCTCATTATATTACTCTCATGCAATTTCTCAGGAAATAAAATTATAATTGTACAGCAAAAACTTAATTAACCCAAAGGTTGCCCAGTGGTATCTCATGCCTTTCCAAAACAATGGGATAAGCATAACTCCCTTCTGAAAGACCAGACATAAGGTGTTTCAACAGCAGAGCAAGGAAGCAAAGTAACAAAAGGAAGCAAAATGATCATGTATAAACATCACTTCCTAAGGGCGCAGGAGCAGGTAATTGCTGGATGTTACAAGTCAAACAGGTGAGGCAGAAGGCTGGCTTGGCTGAACAGGATCTTTTTTCAGAAGATGAAAAGAGAGGCCAGTGGAAGAAATTTCAGGTGACATTGGAAGAATACTGAGATGCTGCTTGCCATTGTAGGGAGTAAATTGGTGTGTCCAAAGCTCAGGTGAAGTTGGCCAAAAGTGTAGGGGGAAATAAGAAAAGGGTTTATTTGAATATATTAATGGCAATAGGCAGAGTAGAAATAACATCAGCCCGTTAGAGGATGAGGATGGTCACCTCCCAAACAGGGACATGGAGAAGGCAGAAGTATTTAATGCATTCTTTGCCTCGGTCTTCTGCATGGATGGTGGAACAAGGGGATTTCAGTGCCCTGAGCTGGAGGACTGTGACTGAGAGAATGATCAACTCCAGTCAGCCCTGAAATTTTGTGGGGTCTGCTGCTCCAGCTGGATCCCTAAAAATCTACAGGGTCTGGTGGGATTCATCTGGGAATCCTCAGGGAGCTAGCTGATGTCATTCCAAAACCTCTCTTGATGATTTTTGAGCAGTCTTGGGAATCCAGAGAGGTCCCATATGACTGGAAACTGGTGAACATTGTCCTGATTTTCAAGAAGGGCAAGAAGGAGGATTCCAAAAACTACAGGCCTGTCAGTCTCACTTCAGTGCCCAGTAAAATCATGAAACAGATTATTCTGGAAAGTATTGAAAAGCACCTACATGACAGTGCAGTAATCAGTCACAGCCAGCACTGCTTAAATCCTGCTTGTGAAACCTGATTTCCTTTTACGACTGGGTAGCCCATCTCGTTGATCTAGAAACACCATTATACGTAATCTTTTTGGACTTCAGCAAAGTTTTTGATATCTCATGAAGGAGATGAGAAAATGTTACAGCAAAGCTGTGATGTGTCTCACAGTATTCCTCTGGACAAAAGGTCCAGCATACAGTTGGATCACCTTGTTATTTGATGGGTGAGCAACTGGCTCACAGATCAGGCACAGAGAGTTACAGTGAATGGGGTACCATCAGGCTGGTGTCCAACTCAGCATATTCTACAGATCTGATTCTACAATTCTAGTACATGTTTCCACTGGGCTGTTTTCTTGTCCAGGTGATGGACTCCCCCGCTCTACTTTCTCCCTCCAAACTATAAACCTGCATGTTTCAATTCAAACTTCAGCTAGAAACATCCCACACCTTAATGTCTAAAACTCTCATCAGTTCTTAGAGCAGATCTCTAGACAGAGGCAGTGGTCCAGTAAAAAAAAAATCCACTGTCATGTAAATAATGACTGCAACATTTTATATATGGACAAGGTAATTGAAACTGTGCAGTTATCCAAATCTGAATTTGAACTTCTAATTTGAATGCTCTACTTTTTGTTTAACATATAAACAATTTTTTTCTACCCGCAGGATGCATTTAATTAAGTGAACATTATTGCTGTTGAATGACAATTATGTCATTGCTCAAGTTGAAATGCCATATGTTTTTAGAGACCAATTACCCTACGTAGCTGAAAATAAGCATCCTTACTTGGCTCAACCTGAAAGTTTGCTATGCCTCAGGGAAAAGAAAGGTACAGTGAATTCTGTAATTTGTGGTTGAAAAGCAAAGGACTTTCAGAAAAAAACCTCTTCATGTGTTCTACCGTACTTCTCTAAATGAGGAACAAAAGCAAAGCCAGCACTTAAGATTGTCAGAAACTGTCTCCTGTGTACCCTTGGGACTCCAACAACATGAAAGAATTTGTTCCTTAGCCAGCTGGTGTCTAAGCATCTGTTGTACCCCTCTGGAGAAGCAAAACAACACAGAACAAAAGGTTGAGGTCCACAGCTGCTTGTCAAAGCAACCGTGAGCCAGAGGCATTACACATTGCAGTAGCAGATTAACTTAGAGAACTTGGTCCCTTCCAGCCTCAATTGTTCTGTTAGTCTGTGTTATCACAGCTTGCTTCCAGTGTCAAGGGATCTGTGATAAGTCTTAGGGAAAGAGATAAATAGGAACAGGACATACAGGAGAACCTCTCGTTCCTACATTGCTCTCTTTGCCCCTCTGGCTCAATCTCCATTACATCTTTCCTTCACTTTCCCTTCTCTGTTGTCTTCTGCATGAGTGTTCTGGTCAGGGATACAGACTTGCTCTCAGCTACTCTGTTCAGTTGTAGGACAACCTGAGCCACAGGAAATAAATTGCAGGGAAAGCTGCTGAATCCCACAGTCCTGCAAGATAGCAAGCACACAAAAGAGCCATAGCAATTGGCCTGAGCAAAACACTGCCCCCAAGTCCACTGGTGGTCAGGTTGTCCCTGTTAGCACCTGGCCACCAAAGCTGCCCATCGCTGCAGCCTTGATGCTGTACTGCCACAGCCCAGCTCCACCAGGGCACCTCACACTGAGCTAAGATTGCAGGTCAGGTTGTCCTACCAGCAAGGTTTCACATTGCCAGGGCTTCAGTGGCACTTTAAAGTTTGGGTGTGGCAGCAGGGCCAAGCTCAGGTCAGCCAGACCTGCTTAGGGTTGCTCTGGAGAGGCATCCCTGCCATAAGATCAATGTGTGAATACATCTGATGCGACTAGGGTCTTAGCAATATTATTTTGTCCACTAGTGATGCCTAACTTTTTGTTGTTGTTGTTGTTGTTGTTGTTGNAATGTGTGAATACATCTGATGCGACAAGGGTCTTAGCAATATTATTTTGTCCACTAGTGATGCCTAACTTTTTGTTGTTGTTGTTGTTGTTGTTGTTCTGAAGACTGCTATTTTTTACTGATTTTTTCTGGATTCATTTTACTGAGTCCAGTTAACATGCTCTTTCAAATCTTATAATGGCAGCTATGTGTTACTGCTGCTGTTCAAAAAATGAGGACACAATTTCCTACAGAAATGACCTGGATTTCACACACCTGGAACCAGGTGAAATTCACTTTTATTTTAGATGTAGACTTGCCTGCGGTGTTTAACATTGTTATTTAAGGTGCTAAATAAGAGTCTGACTGTTCTATAATTCCTTGTGCAATTTTTCTCCCTCCCCCTTTTTGAAGACAGTATCTAACTTTGGGCCTCTCTCAGCCTTCATAAACTTTTAAGAGTGTTTACTAAAAAGTTCTGAGGTTATTGAAGGAACTACTTGAGATTCAGATTATCTGAAAGTGCCTCAGTAACCTCTCTTCTTGGATTATTTCCTCACAGATGGTGACTACTTTGGTCATCTAATCATAGATAACCTTTCTATTGAAGATAGAAACAAAATATAGATCAGATTTTTAAACGTTTTGGACCATCTGTTATTAGCTGAATGGTGGGCCAATGATTTGCTAAGTCTTCTTCTTTCAAGAAGCATGTGACAAATAAAAAAATTATCCAGAAGTGCATCAGTTTTCTCTCTGCTTGTACCTTGACCTTTCTTATTTTGATCGTGCTATTCTTCACACTCACTGTTTTAATATGACTTAGTTTCCAAATTCTCTATAATATTATACTTTTTCTGTTTCAAGGCATTAGCCTTCAATTATGCATTTCCTCATCTTTCATATTGGGACAGTTTGTATTTAGTGGGTATTACTTAGGAAACCACCTACTCTTCCAGGTGACCTGCTTTCAGGTGGGAAATCTAGGGAAGGTGGGAGGAAAGCAATAGAACTTTGGAAATTTGGAACTGCTCAGGTGGTTTTATAAAATTACATATTGTCTGGGCAAACTAGAGACTAGTACCATAGGCAGCTCAGGAAAGACCTGTTCAGTATATAACTACAGCCAGAACACGTTTACAGCTTTCGAATGCACAAAGAATAAGATAATAAATAACTTAGAACATACAATAATATCTCTATACTGATCAACTATACACCTTCATCTTGAGTTTTATTACCCTACCTCATAAAAAACGTTGCAGAATTAGAGACAGATTCTTCAGAGAACAGTTAATCAAAAACAAGGAAGAGTTTCCTCTATTTAGCAAATATGTAGGACGGTTATCTACACAAACAAAACATAGGAGGAACCATACTAATGCCTGTAACATTACTGTAGAAAAGACTGCTTGGAATTTTTGTTTCTTTTTTTTTTTTTAAGAAAAAGGTTAGACTGAAAATTAAAGGAATGAAATGCAAAATTAGTAAATGGCGTATGTTATTTCACTGTGGTAGTTAAGCTGTCTGAGCAGAACTCTGTCACAAGAGGCTTCTAAAACAAGAATTTCAGGGTACAAAACTGATTTGGTTTTATATGTTTTTCAAAGTTTGATAATTGTCAATAATAACATAAATTACAAGGAATATTGTTGCTGCTGTTTCATGATTAGTGTCAGTGTGAGGCAATGCAGAGATAAAAAAATACAAAAGGCAGGTTATGTCAAAATGGGTTTCTTGCACCTTGTATTGAATAATTATGCCGATTTTTTTTCTATTCTAAAAGACTGGTTATTAACATGGACTATTCTTTGTTGTCATTCAGTTGGGGTCAGTGGTGTTCCAATGAATTTAATTGACTAAAAGAAATATTGATTTCCTAAATAAAGGGTGAGACCATTGATTCAAAGCCTACTGAATCACACAACACAGTCTACATATTTTTCCTTCAATAAGGAAGGCATATATATAGTAAAATTATTTTGGTTCTAGACATTTTATCATGATCTTTACTCCATCTGCACAATCCACTGAAAGCAAAAAAAAAAAAATGCACCTAAAGCAATGCTTCAAAATTATTCCAGTGATTAAATCAGATACAAAGCATTTACTGACCTATTCAGGTTAATCAGGTTAACTCGTACTACAGAACAGAAACACATAAATTTAAATATAAAATGAGCAGCTGAAATAGAGAAATGCACCTAGGTAAATTCATATCCAAGAAAACCATATTCATGTGTATATAAAAAACCAGTTTTGCAAAATCTGTGTGTTGCTTCAATTCTTCCCTCAGTAGCTGTCATAGTAATGTTAAAGGAAGCTTCCTCCCAACAGAAGCTGCAAATGGCAGTGCAAATAAATGGCACAATCCTGCAAAATTCAAGATATGAACTGAGTTCTGAAAATACTTGAAAGCAAACAAAAGTCTATACATGTTACTTCTGGGATTTCTGTGAAACTTTTTGAAAGCTTGGAACTAATTAATGAAATAGGGTTTTGCGAGATGGCATGACAAGTATTTTCCCTAGACAAAAAATTTCCTGCTTTTAATTCCATAGTCTTCTTGGCTTCAAGAAAGACCATCTCGAATCATGTTTTCATAATTATTGTGGTATTATTTATTTAATGGCCAAAGTTTTGTTTAGACTCAGAAAAGAACTCTAGGAAATGTTATCAACAGGTTAATATTTAAATTGGACTGGACTTAAACACAAAACTACAGGAGAGTTGAACATCACTCCAAATTTAGACCGCAGGTAAATTTTATCCATAATTTTTTCTACTTGCCAGGGCTATAGTCTCTCTCACTCCTGCAGAGGTCCTGCATTTCTTCCTCTCCTTCTTTCACAGCTTCAGCATGTTCTGATAGATAAATGCTGCATGCTCCTTTTGGAGATGGAGCTGGCACTGCTTGCTTTCAGACCTCTGTTCTGCCACTTAGTGACCTTAGTGAAAACATGTTAACCACAGATGGCTTCCAGAATCGTGTGAAGCTGTGTGAGGTAATGGTTTCAGCTGCATATTGATAAGAGCACCCAGCTGACAGCAGAAAGTTGTAAGAGTTGGTAACGTTCCAGAACCCAAGCCTGCAGTGTTCTGCCAAGAGTAATGGATCCCAGGATTTTGGAAAAAGTGTTATTTGCGGGGTGAGAAAGGAGAGACTGAGCTGCTGCTGGGGATAAGAGGCCACTCTGGCCATGAAATCCCCTGGTACTGAATGAGTGACAGACCAGGGTGCTGGAGTCCAGGAGGTTGGAGAGATATTTTGGAGGGAGGCTTTGGGTGTGTGGGCTGAGTCAGGTCCTGGCACAGTGTCACACCTTAAATAGAGATTGTGGGTTGGCACCACAGCCTAACCCTACTTAGCACTAAGGAGTGGGGAGCAGTAGGGTAAATGTCATTGGCAAACCCAGTCCAGCCCTTTGCCTTGCTGGTGAAACCTACCTCATGTTGGGAACATTTCTCTTGTAGCTTTGGAGAAAATGTATTTATATTAATCAACAAAATATTTCAGCTTTAGAATTTGTCTTCAGACCAGCTGATGGATACACAACTGCATATCCACAATGTGTATTTGGTGGGGAAGCTTGTATCTCTCAGAATTTGAGCACCATCTTATCACTAAGAGTCTTTGAGTGAATTTTTCCATTTTTTGAGATCAAGATCTCAAAAAATAAAGTACTAGAGACCTATCCATTTCACAAGAGCTTTCTCACTCCTTAGGGCTGAAAGAAAATTCACTATTGAGGCAACATGGGACCTCCAAAGATTGTCTAGTCTGACCCCCTCTGCTCTAAAGAGGGTCAGGTTTCTCGGAAGCGTGTCCAGCTGAGTTTTGAGCACCACCAAGGATGCTGACTCATCAATACCCTTGAGCAACCCGTTCCTGTGTCTAGTCATCCTTATGCTAAAAAGCTTTTTCTAAGCAGTATTTGGTTTTTTGCATGTTGTGCCCATTGCTTCTTGTCCTTTCACTGAGCAGCACTAAGAGTCTGTCATCAGCTTTTCTGTCCTCTGCCCCCTGTCAGGTATTTATATGCTCTTAATAATAATATTTATGCTCTTAATAATAAATCCCCCTGAACCTTCTTTTCTCCAAACTAAACAGTCTTGAGCTTTCCTCTAAAGAAAAATCCTTCAATTGCTTAGTTGACTTTGTGACCTTAGGTTGGACACATGGCTTGGAACATTTGTCCAAAGTCCAGCATCAGTCTGGACTGTATTTCTCTATTGTTTAAAACATGCAACTACAGTGTAATAGCAAACTCCTGCAGAGTGAGAAAGTCAAAAGAGGGCAATAAACTGATGAAGAAATACAAGAGAATGCTTAAACAACTCTGTAGAAAGCAATCAAAGGCAACAGTGACAGTGGAAGGGTTCAAAGGATTCCACAGATGTAGGAGTATTTTGGAATATAATAAATATATAAAGAAAATTATATGAATTAGAAGGCAATTTAATAATGAATAAAATTAGGGTAAAATCATACAGTCACAGAAACTATACAGTTATAAAACAGGTCCTTCATAGTGAAGCAAATTTCTTAAAAAAAAAAAAAAAACAAAAAAACCCAACAAAAAAACCCAAAAAAACCCACACAAAAACTCCAAAACTAAAGTTGACCATTACCTATGCAGCTGAGACATTTAGAAAAGAGTGGAATTTTTAAGAGTAAGTTTAAGTGCAAGTAGAAATCACAAAAGACAATCAGAATTCCCAGGAGCAAAGCGTGAAATGTCATAATTTCCATGCTGATCTACTTAGAGCAAGAAGAAAAAAAAATTCATGCAATCTCATCTAATTCACAAACTGATTGCATAGGTCTGAAAATTTGAAAATATCTAAAGGAACAAAGAACGATAATTTGTTCAATAAAAAATTTTAAAAAATAGAAAAGAAAAAAAAATTTTGCTATGATTACTATCTCATCGGCTAAGAAATCCTGGTTTTGCTATTACATGATAGTTTTATGTTTTAAACAAAAGAGAAATACAGGAATTTTCTGGATCTATGAAAAGCTCATCTTTTAAAATAAAATATATTCTAGTCATTGACTGGGAAAAAATTAAAATTATAAAAGCTGAACAAATATTTTGGTTACGAAAAGTCACAGTAATACATTATGAGGTTTAGGAAGGTCAGCATTAGTTTTGTCTGCTGTCGATGCATAATTAAGCTTGGGAGCTTCTTTCCAACCTGAAGTAGTCATGCATGTGTCCCTTTTATTACCAAATTCACAGCTCTGGTTGGAAAAAATGACTTGCGCCTGATTTTTTCCAATGAGGCTAATGATCTCAGTTATAGAAAAAGACAGGGGATACGGTGTAACAGAAATCAAGACCTAAACATATTATTCTTCCACAGACTCTATTTGATCTTAAACTCACTTAATTTATTTTAGACTAACGAGGTTTAGTAAGGAGAAGAGGAAGACCATTCAGGGCCATGTGTTTTGTCTACATCAGTTTTCATGTCTGAATCAACAGCTATAAAATTGATATTAAATATAGATTGGAGGAATTGTCCCGATTTAAATGAGATATTTCCTTATATTGTGCATAAGCAAAGTGTAGAACTCTGTTGCAGGATGCTGTGAATGCTAAATATTTGCAAGGGTTCAAGTAGCAACTGGAGAAGGATGTGTGCTGATGGAAGAAATCTGATGCTGGCCATTAGGCTCAGAAACAGCTTCCACTTCATAAAGTTCCTGAGCAATTAGTTTTTCCCAGCCACAAGTTACCAAAGTCTCAAAGGGAAGTCAAAGGAGACACTACTACACATTTTGTCCAATTTTTGTACACCTTTCTTCTGCAGTCTTATAGTCCATCTGGTTTGGTGCTTTGTGTTGATTTTAAGCATGGCTACAAAATAAATGTGCAAAAGGTTTCTTTTGCTCTCTGTTCAGATGACTGTCATCCAGATTGTTGTAGCTGCAGCAGCCAAACTATCCAGCTTCCAGGTGTCTGCTGCATGTCCCATAGTTTTAATCCTGTTTTACACATGGTGTTGTCCAGCTTGTTTTAGCTTAATTATTGCATAGTTTTGTTCAGCCATGTAGTTCTTCTGCTTCTGAAGGTATCATGGCAATACAATGTGCCAAAGCTAAGTAATCATATTACATCTAACCCCACTGTAATAGGAAAACATGAAAAAATAACTGTGAGCAAACCCAAAGAATGAACTTTCAACAGTTTTCCTCTTAGCAAAAAGTCAGGTCCCTGACAAATTCTTACAACAATCCATGGGAAGGGTGAGAGCCTAAAGGGTTAAATACTTTGATTCTATTATACTACTACTGATCTTTAGCAGAATTAAGAAATATAGAATATAAGTTCTTGTAACTGGACTAAGAGTAAGTGGTTGCTGTATTTTATAGACTGTCACAGCATCATACCAGCAGTAAAGTGCAGTCATGGATCTTCATATGAGTTGTGGTCTCTTATTACTCATCATGAACTTCAGTGCGTAGCACTAAGCATGCACCACTGGCCAGTGTTTGAGACAGGTTCCTGGGATGGATGGACATTGGATCTTACTCCAAGGAGTAGGACCTTCATAGAGAAGAGGCTTTGCAAAAAAATATCTCAATGAAATACCAAAACTATTCTCCTAGAACCATTCTGAAGTTTTCTCATCTTGGAGAACAGCATTCTGCCTGCATTGTAATGCTCCTGCTATTATAATTGGAGTTTCTGGAGTGTTTCAGAAATCGTAGAGGATGGTCGTTAAGGCTGGTAATAGAAAACAGATATCTTTTCAACAAACAGATCAAGGGATGCAATTTAAGTTCTCACCCACGCTTTACTCTCATTGAAGACTCCAGCTGTACAAAAACAAGAGTTAAAATCAGTACTGCGTAAACATCACACAAAAGTGAGCTGCAAAGCTGTATCCTTTCAATCTTTTACTTTTCTTAGAGAAGTACCTGTTAATTAACTGATGAACCAAAACAACACAGCCCTTATTTAGGGAAGCAAAATGCATCCAGAAGCTAAAAAAACCTGCCTTTGCAGATGACTTCTGGCCAGTGGAGACAGGACTATGTTGTCCAAGAAAATTTTAGGTCAGATATTCCTTTCCTCCTTCTCCCCCCAGATTCCTGTATAGAAATAGCACAAGCACAGTTACATCACAACAGGAACAGTCTTTCTTCTCTAAACAAGACGGACATCCATAACAATGATAGAAAAGCACAAAAAAATATTAGTCTTAGCATTGTGCCAGCAGCTTTTAAATATGAAGAACTAGTTAGAGGTGAAATCATTTAAATTACACAATTACTGCAAGAAACCATAATTTAAAGAT
This sequence comes from Hypocryptadius cinnamomeus, assembly GCA_013400635.1. Lineage (NCBI taxonomy): Eukaryota > Metazoa > Chordata > Aves > Passeriformes > Zosteropidae > Hypocryptadius > Hypocryptadius cinnamomeus. The sequence goes on from VYZP01055603.1 coordinate 50,355, forward strand.
AAGTTCATTCTTCTATTATTGTTGGGCCAGTTCCTGAGTCTGTGTAAATACTGATAAATCCCCTTGAAATGTCTCAGTCCTCAAAGGCACCAAACACCTTGATACAAATAATTTCTGGGATACGAATTTTTTCAGGGATGTTCAACATTCCTAGGAGTGTGATTTATAGAACGCCTCTGATCAAAAGAAAAGTCACATCCCTGTGGCTTTATGTTTTCTTTCAGCCATGCTGATTTCTAAAAAAAAAGTAGAAAGCCTTCTGCAGGAACACTACAAATGGACTTATGTCACATCTATATTAAGTAGCACTCAATTTATAAACTCCTAGAGTGTTCCTTGGCAAACAGCTTTGTTCATTTGAATTACTGCAAAATATTGAATATCTGAGAATATGCTCTTGGTGATCACAGCCATTCATTATAGAGTGAAAAGCTGAATTTCCAATGTCAAGGACATAGTTTGAGAATTTTTTAACACAGGTGGGATAACAAGTAGAAAAAGAATTGCAGAAAATGTACATTTGTGAGATGCAAATGCCATATAAAGTAGAGCATCTCAGAAATGAAAGTGGAAGTGGTAATTAAATATTTTCTTCTGTTTATGTCAAAAGTCATTAAACAGATTAAATTAAAATGTGTGAAATTTCTAGGAGAAAAGACGTCACCATTTTATATGCCAGAAACACAGTGAGTGGTATGAACAGTCCTTGATAACACTCCTCACTCTCCCTCTCTGATAAGGACATAGTTTGAGATAAAGACATGTTTTAAGAAAATCGTCTATGACTTAAAAAATTTAACTATGACCGATCATAGAGGATTTGCACCAACTCACCACTCCCTCCCCAGAAGATACTGATGATGTTAATTATACTTCATCCTCTAGCTATCATTGTAACAGAAAATGTGCTAAATACCTATTAGCTTAAGAAGCAACTAAGTGAGCCTGGAAGTGTGTTTTCATTAACACTACATGCTTTCTGATGTTGCAAACTAGGGGGAAGCATCGGTAGCAGAGAAGCTGTGAGAAAGACTAAATAAATGATATCTGGTACACTGCCAATGGATAAGGAGTAAGTGTCTTCCTGTAACATAGTGGGCCTCCTCACTGTCAGAGGAAATCAGACATAGGAAGGGAGGAACCATGTCTTGTATGGTTGAGTCTGAAGGTCTTCAGACCCTTTGAATT